>JAWPHD010019988.1:0-33490 GCA_037043455.1 Cyrtodaria siliqua | reverse complement strand
GGGCATTTCGTACACCCTATTTTTCTGAAAGCCCATTATGTGTAGAGCATTTTGGAACATGTACCTGTACCAACTGGCGACTTGGACTTTACCACGTTACCGGCATTTCGAACATGGTACATAGAGCTATATACAGTATACGTTATAAATAGAGAAATAGCGTTGAGCGACCCGCTGCGTACGGCCACTGGGCCGACACACATATTTTGCGACACAACGGGACCGGTGGCCAGCGGTCGGCAAAGGTCCCCAGTACATGTGGCACTCGGTCGCTAGTCCATATTAGGGGAAGGCTACCCGAGTTCGAGTCTCGAACATGGCACACAGAGCTATATACAGTTATATAGAAGGATATAGCGTTGAACGACCTTCGGCCGACGGCCGATGGGCCGACTTACAGATTGGATGACACAACGGGAGTAGTAGGCAGCCGTCGGCAAAGGTCCCGGCAACGCGTGGCATTCAATCGCTTGGCTGTATCAGGGGGTTTGCTACCCGAGTTCGGGTCTCAAACCTCGTAACTTACCTAGAGCTTTATACAGTATAGTTATATATGTATAGAGGGAAATAGCGTTGAGCGACCCTCGGCCGATGGCCGCTGGAACTATCCACTTATTTTGTGACACAAGGGGACCGGTGGCCAGCCGTTGGCAAAGGTCCCCGCTATGCGTGGTACTCATTCCCTAGGCCTTATCAGGATGAGGGCTACCCGAGTTCGAGTCTCGAACATGGCACATAGAGCTATATAAAGTTATATAGAGGGAAATAGCGTTGAACGACCGATAGCCGCTCGGCCGACCCACATATATTGTGACACAACGGGACCGGTGGGCAACCGTCGGCAACGGTCCTCGCTACGCGTGGCGCTCGGTCCCTAGGTCGTATCAGGGTGAAGGCTACCTGAGTTCGGGTCTCGAACATGCCACCTAGAGCTATATAGTAAATAGATTTGAGCGACCCGCAGCCGACGGCCGCGCCGACAGCCGCTGGGCCAACCCACAGGTTTGAGACACAACGGGAACGGTGGTCAGCCGTCGGCAACGGTCCTCGCTACGCGTGGCACTCAGTCCCTATGTCGTTTCAGGGAGAATGCTTCCCGAGTTCGGGTCTCGAACATGGTACCTAGAGCTATATACAGTATAGTTATATAGAGAGAAATAGCCAACGGGAACGGTGGCCAGCCTCGGCAAAGGTCCCCTCTACGCGTGACACTCGGTCGCTAGACCGTATCAGGGGGAGAGCTACCTGAGTTCGCGCCTCGAACATGGCACCTAGAGCTATATACAGTATAGTTATAGAGAAATAGCGTTGAACGCTACAGATCTTGTGGCACAACGGGACCATCTTGGACGCCATGTTTGATTTCTTTTTATTGTGTTACACCTAAATTTCGGCTAGTATACATATGCATATTATACAGTCTAATTAACATTTTGATATATAGAAACCCTTACGTGTGTGTGTAGTTCTGAGGTTTAACGTCCATCCACCAACAAACACGACAAGGTAACCCTGCCGCGATGGGCACAATAGAGTCTGGACGGTTGTATAGTTGATGTGTGTTGGTTGATCTGGTGCTGCTGTGTTGCTGTGTCGTCGTTTCTCTTGTAGATGTGTAGTGCTGTGTCGCTGCTGCTCTGTGTAGTTGTCGATGTGGCGGTGAAGTGGTGGTCTGGTGGCCTACATCCTCTAATCTACATCCTCTAGGGTGGTTGTCTCTACATCCGCTACGGGTCGGGTTCTCTGTTTGGGGCCACACCCATCACAGTATGACCCCTGCGCCGCACACACCGCCCGACGTCCTTCCCCCTTGGTTGTCGAATGTAGGCCGAACGGTCAATTACTCCTTCCGGCTCGCGGACAAGACTTCCGGGATCTGTGGACGTCAGATGATGTGTGCTGTGATGGGAACGCAGGAGACATCTTCACTTTCAGTCAATCAGCAATCACCCGTTCTTGCAGCAAGACAATATACTGCAAGTAAAACGGTGTTCCGGCAGTCCCTGCGGTACGTTCGAGGGCGGTGCGGGCAAGGATCGACCCACTTGGTCAATCCTCTTCGATTGCTGACTGTGCCCTCTCCGCGACGTGCACGCTGTGAAGATCAGGAGAGGTAGAAACCCTTACTTACAGACGAACACCAGTTTTTACAGCAATCTATTTGCACTAAATATAAGTTTTTTTGGTAATGAATGTGGTGTAACGTAAATTACAGAATAGTTTCATTAAGTTTGAAGCGCTTCTCAACTTATATTAATAATAGTACATGTATTATTTTACATGGGTTTGATTTAATTTATATTCAACGTTTTTAATGTACATTGAAATTTTAATTGTAATGTAAGGTAACATAGTTTACATGCACGTTACTCACTAAAGCCCAACGCTCAGAATTGATGGCACACCTGTGTCATTTTGAAACTTATTGTATGTTCTTTCAGAAAATCATACCCTACAAAATCCCCCACGGGGGAGTAGGGTCTACAGCCAGCTCAAGAACTAGTACATGATGTGTTGTATTTGTTCGGGAGGTTCTGTCATGTCATTTTTTAACAAATTCCCATAAGGTATTAGCTAGAGCAGGCTTGTTTGCTTATAAAAGCAAATACAATTTCAGCATGCCACGCACTTCTTGGAAACATATGATGGGTCAATTGCAATATCGCCAGGTGAGAGTAGGAATGTTCCATAGAAGAAAGACGGCACTTGGCGATATGTCGTTGTAACATGTATGTTTAAATTACTTTTTGAAGAAAAAAATCCAGATTTCGTTTATGTTTTATTAAAAACACATTTTCCTCCAACAAAATAAAGCAGCATTTACCACCTTCTTATGAGTTTTCTGGTATATTATTGCACATCTGACTGCAGAAATGTTATAAAAAAAAATCCGTTCTTTTTATGCACTTTTAATTTTTTCCCAATACCTCAATGCATTACAGAAATCAGCGATTTTAGTCATTTTTTCAACATTTTGCCCTAAAATATAAATACTTGAGCATATATGTTATATGTATAGTGTGCAACATTGTATTGCTTCAATTTGATAAGTTTATGTTCAAACTATTTTCAAAGGATAATTCCAGATTCCGTCGATTTTTCACGGAAATACACATTTTCCGCCTGAAAATTAAGGCAATATTTTAAGTATCATATGGTTCAGGACTTTTTTCTACTTAATTACTGGACCTTTGTCTAGCCAAAATGTTACAATATGTCTTTATTCTATTGTATTAAATATTTTTTTCTAAATTTTAACAAAATCCCCCAATGGATTACAGAAATCAGTGATTTTTGTCATTTTTTCCAACATTTTGCAATAAAATGCCAATATTTGAGCACATATGTTATATATGATGCCAGGAAAACGTTAATATGTAGGCTGTGCAACATTCTATTGCTTCAATTTGATAAATTTATGTTCAAACTAATTTTAAAAAATAATTCCAGGTTCCGGCGATTTTTGACAAAAATACACATCTTTCGCCCCAAAATTAAGGCATTTCCAAACATCATGCGGTTTGGAACTTTTTTCTATTTAATCACTGGACCTTACCCTGCCCAAAAAGGTTACACAATTTGTAGTTAAATATCCCCACTGTATTACAGAAATCAGCGATTTTATTCAATGTTTTAACATTTTTACCCAAAATCTCAATATTTAAGTATCGGATCCATAAATTATATGGTGGGACATGTAGAGATGGGTTCCGAGAAAGATTCCATCAATTCAAATTGGTTCTAATATATTCCATTCTTTTTCTAAAAAATAATTCCAGATTTCGGCGATTTTCGTCTGAAAACGCAACGTTTTCACCCAAAACTCACTAAAGCACCAACGCTCAGATGGCACACATGTCTCATTTTGAAGCTTAGTGTATGTTCTTTCAGAAAATCATACTCTACAAAATTCCCCCTGGGGGTGGGGGGGGGGGTGGGGGGAGTGGGTCTACAGCCAGCTCAAGAACTAATTTACGCGATTAATCAGTAATATAAATATAAAACAATGGTGTGTGCTTTATGAATATAACAGCGATGTACGCGCTTTCTACGACTAGGGGGACCCAGTTTGTTAAAAAAAAAAGATACAGTTGTAATATATACTGGCTATAAGTTTAAAACGGATTTGTAATTACCTGAGGAGGTCCTTCACACATGTAAGAAACACGTTTTTCAACACGTTAGTATGTGGGCACTACATGCATCGTCTTGAGTTACACACGTTTACCGATTTTTTTTAAATTGTTCTAGCTTTATACGGAGCAATGTAGTGTACGAATAAATTCAACACAAAGTTGTATATTGTTTGTCAGTGTTTTAAAAATACAAAAATGCCTGTTTATTTCATTTGTTTCAGACTTTAATTACCAATAATAATATGACAACTTCAATTCATACCATTAAACAAATCGGCATAACATGACATGTATTGGTGGCAAAAGCATGTGTCTGGCATGTTTTCTCGGATTTGTCTGGACTGATACTTTAAATAATTTAACGGCGTTTCATGTACATTCGCAACGAATAGTACATGTATGAAAAAGTAGAAGTTAACATAATGTATTAGTTGCGAATGAGATTAATTGTTTGCGTTGCGCATTTAATGTTAAACAATTTAGTATAATCAGTGTACGCCGATGATAGTTTATAATTATTAAATGCCGCTTACTAAATGATTGAGGCTTCCTTCTTTTTCACTGCATATATATCTTTTTTTATTTCAATTTGTAATATAAATACCGAGACAATTGTCGATCTTTTAGTAGACTAGATCGTAAATAGTCCGATAAGCTCCGCCCACAAATTGCCTGTATCGATAAAACTTAATAAGCTCCGCCCACGGCTAATCTGTAATTGCTTAAACGATATAAGCCGTGTCCACGTAATGTATTGTTATCTCTTAGAAATGCAGACATTTTATTGTTCTTAAATTCCGTTTCGCAGTCCGACCTTATAACCTTGACAGTATAGCGATCTTAGAAAAAGATGGCGATGACGCCACCCGCACTGATCCGGGCATCCGCCAGCGGTACAAGATGCTGACTTTAGCACCAAAACAATAGGCCTGTCGATCTATGAAAGATGAATTACGAGAATTCAGTGCAAAATGGTTCGTCAATCATGTGCAGTTAGTGCATGCGAGGAAAAAACCTATACACATTCAGAAGGTGTTAAGTTCTTTTATCTGCGTAATTTTGATGTTGACACTAAAAAGCGTGGAAACGTAAAATTGCCGAAACGATAAAGGATCAGAAATTTCGAGAGATCGGCGAACATGTTGCTATTTGTAGCAGACACTTTGTTGACGGGGATAAGAGAAAAATATGCCAACTATAATCCCTAAAATTGTTAATGGAGAAACAGTTTGGCCAAATATGACATCAAGTCTACGTATTCTGAGCAAGAAGCGGCTCGATTTTGGCAAGGAACGGAGCTTAGAAAAAAACTGATCTCCAACATCCGATGCCAAGATGGTGGCCGTGTTCTCCAAATCACCATTGCTGTCTGATAAGCTCAAACGACTCCATGATTCCACGACGAAAAGTCCGGCGAAAGAGGTAAATTGATTACGTTTATATATTGGTTTTATTTTGAATATATCATGAATATATCATTGTAGTTTCACTTTCATTATCGGTACATTCCAAGGGTTAAAACCGAAAGTAGAAATTACATTTTCCAAAAATATGAAAAAGACGTTAGTTGAACTTGTAAACATTACATAAAATGGTAAAGGTAATTTATTTCAGGGCTTCTCATTTAAGCTCAATTCTCATATTACAATTAATCTACTTCTATTATTTAAGGCCGCATAAAGTAATTTTTAGATTCTGATTCGTATTGCCGTAATTTATGGTGGTGGGGTGAGGGTGGGAGGAAATTCAATTTATTTTCTCTCTATCAGTTTTTCATCAAATCCATGCTGACATTTTAAAGAATTTGAGGTCCAAAGGCCATACAATTTGTCGGGATTTGGGGTGCGAGATGAGCAATTTATTTATTTTTCGCAGCTCTACATATTAGCAATTTGTTTTTAGTTTAAAGAGCTGAGGGCAAGAAAGGAAAAGCAACTCCAAGATCTTCCAGCTTCTGTTCAGCATATATACACAGAGATGGAGCAGACTGAGACCAGCTGTTCTCCGCCACTATCAAAAAAGCTTTGCATGCTGAAGGAAAGTCAAAAAAAGAACCGGGTAGGGTAAGTGCATCAAAATCACAGTTCATCTCCTTAAAACATCTATCTGATAGTGTATATTTTGATTGACTGACTCGACAGTGTACCGATATTTATATGATTCTGACTCGACAGTGTACCGTTATTGATGTGAACCTGATTCAACACTATATTTTTATTGATGTGAGCCCGACTCAACAGTGTATCTTTATTGATGTAAGCCCGACTCGACAGTGTACCGTAATTGACGAGAACCTGATTAACAGTGTCCCATTATTGACATGAGCCGGCCTCGATAGTGTACCATTATTGACGTGAGTCTGACTCGACAGTGTACCATTATTGACGTGAGCCGGACTCGACAGTGTACCATTATTGACGTGAGCCGGACTGGACAATGTACCATTATTGACGTGAGCCTGACTAGAACGTGTACCATTATTGACGTGAGCCTGACTCGACAATGTACCATTATTGACGTGAGCCCGACTCTACAATGTACCTTTATTGACGTGAGCCGGACTCAACAGTGTACCATTATTGACGTGAGCCGGACTGGATAATGCACCATTATTGACGTGAGCCTGACTAGAACGTGTACCATTATTGACGTGAGCCTGACTCAACAATGTACCATTATTGACGTTAGCCTGACTCGACAATGTACCTTTATTGACGTGAGCCGGACTCAACAGTGTATCATTATTGACGTGAGCCTGACTTGAACGTGCACCATTATTGACGTGAGCCTGACTCGACAATGTACCATTATTGACGTGAGCCTGACTCGACAATGTACCTTTATTGACGTGAGCCGGACTCAACAGTGTACCATTATTGACGTGAGCCGGACTAGACTATGTACACTATTGATGTTAGCCTGACTCGACAATGTACCTTTATTGACGTGAGCCGGACTGGACAATGTACCACTATTGACGTTAGCCTGACTCGACAATGTACCTTTATTGACGTGAGCCGGACTCAACAGTGTATCATTATTGACGTGAGCCTGACTCGACAATGTACCTTTATTGACGTGAGCCTGACTCAACAGTGTACCATTATTGACGTGAGCCGGACTGGACAATGTACCTCTATTGACGTTAGCCTGACTCGACAGTGTACCTTTATTGACGTGAGCCGGACTCAACAGTGTACATTATTGACGCGAGCCTGACTCTAACGTGCACCATTATTGACGTGAGCCTGACTTGACAGTGTACAATTATTGACGTGAGCCTGACTCGACAATGTACCTTTATTGACGTGAGCCGGACTCAACAGTGTACCATTATTGACGTGAGCCTGACTAAACAATGTACCTTTATAAAGGTGAGCCGGACTCGACAGTGTACCATTATTGACGTGAGCCGGACTGGACAATGTACCATTATTGACGTGAGCCTAACTCTACAGTGTACCATTATTGATGTGAGCCGGACTCGAGTGTACCATTTTTGATGTGTGTCCAACTCGATAGTGTCCCTAATTTATAGGTAAAATTATATAAACTGAACTAAACTAAATATATAAAGTTCTTATAACTGAAAGAAGTAATATAATTATATCCATTTTACATGTACATTTCAGGTACCAGAGAAAAGCACAAGGAGAACACAAGATATACGAGAGTCATTAATTCTTCAACTGAAGAGACAGTTGGACGAGGAGAAGGCAAAGACCAGACAGCTTGAAGCGGATCTTTGTATAGCCAAGCAGAACACTAGCTTTGGGGTCGATCGATTTAAAGGAAACCCTGTTGACTTCAATTTTTATACAGGTCTACCAGCCTATCTAACATTCTTAACACTCTGTGACCTTTTACAACCGGAACAGCACAGGGTCTCTTCTCTTTATTATATATATATAGCACCATCCATAATTCCTTATCAGTTGACTCCAAATGTAACTGCGACAGTGAAACGGCAATAATGCCGTAGATTAGAATTATCTGAGCTAAAAAGAGATCTTGATTTTTCGGCATTTGTTTACAGCCTTAAACTCCGTCAGGTGGAATACTGTTAGTATTCAGAACAGTGTCAGGGTTCAAAATAGCTTCGTCGTCGTCTTTACTGCTACTGCTGCTGCTGATGATAGCGAGTCTTCTACTGGAAGTAGCGTCTTTTAAAATCAAGTTCTCGTTCACACTCATTTCGGAGATCTCCAA
Organism: Cyrtodaria siliqua; assembly: GCA_037043455.1. Classification (NCBI taxonomy): domain Eukaryota; kingdom Metazoa; phylum Mollusca; class Bivalvia; order Adapedonta; family Hiatellidae; genus Cyrtodaria; species Cyrtodaria siliqua. Next base: position 25,145 of record JAWPHD010019988.1, on the reverse strand, counting down.
TGTATCCATGATACTATATTGTATTGTATTAAACTTAGTTACTACTAATCAATCGCTGAACATTTGTTGGTTGGTTTGAAGACTAGAGTTGTTGCTCCAGAACTTACTGTGAGCAGCTCCGTCAATATGATGCAATGTTTTCACTTGTTACATTTTTCTCTTTGTGTATTAAAATTCTTTTCTTTGTTTCATCGTTGAACATATGAAATACTATCGCCTTAATGTACTTACTCGCCTATTCAAACTTGTCAATATTTGCATTTCACACTTCCATGCAAAGTAAACAATCAATTATGGCAACAATATAATTATAAGACCTGCACCCTGCACCTAAACTCCACCTGCACCTTAACTCCTTACTCCCCCGTTTTCCCCCTTACTACTACTGCTGCAAGTGTCTGTAATATAGACGGTTATCAGGTGAGCGAAATAGGGCCATTTTGACCATCTTGTTTTTTAAACGTTGTATTGATTTTCATTTATAAATACATGCCAGTTCAATTAAGTAATTAAACATACCATTTCTATTGTTAATTTATTGTTAAAAGATGAAAAAACACACACAATATTTGCCTACCTACTGACCCAAAATTTTAAATTAAGCCTGCAAAAGGCAAACACATATTTTAAAGGATGGCCTAAGTTTGACATTATTGGCTATGTTCTTATTGGCTATGTTCTGCATAATAAATTGAATGCGCTTATCAAAAAACTTCAACGTTAAATTGATAACAATAATTAATTCATCGTAGGCTAGACGTGCCTTTGGTTGTGCAGAACAATATTCTCATTTGGACACATCATATATGATTACAAAGCTCAGTTGGCGGAAAGGTAAGTCCTGACAGTTTAGCTTTTCATGTTTTAAGTTTGTATACTAAGGATGATATTTTCCTAATTTGTTATAGGAAGTTGTATCGACGATTAACGAACAGTCACAGCCTTTCATTTGGGTTGTATGGGTATTTATTACATTTCTATCGGTGAGAGATTGGGATTTCTCAGTGAACACAAACGTAACATAACTCAATATCTACTCTGTCAACGTCAAAGAAAGTAGGGCGAACGGTTAGGTCACGTTATTAATAAAAAAAGTTATGACTGTGTTTATAATAAATCCCTTTGCATGATCCGCAAAGTTAAAATATAAACCTATAGTCAATATTTTCTGCTATTGAGCTTGGTTTGAAATGTTTACATATGCGTTTCGATTGAGGAGACCTAAGTACGTATTATTTTTGTAGTAAAATAGTCCCGATTAAAACTAATTTGTTTCCATGAATTTATTTCAAATCTTGCAACATCTAATTTGTAGATATTCTGAAAATTATATTTACACAAAAAATAAATAAATTTCAGGCAAAGATATTCCAATTTAACAGGTTTTACCAAAATCTTGTTACTTAGTAGTTAGCAGAGATATATGTGAGTGCAAGGAACGATAACTCTGCGTGGAGATTGAACATAACTGTGATTTTGAGTCATGACGTCAATAAAGTTTTGCTGACGTCGACGTTATCCGCCGATAACGTTTAACACAACGAAAAAAATCGGTTTAAATCATAGACAAAGTGATTTAAAATGCAAACAAATATATTATTTCACTGCTGTGTTCGATTATATGTACATCTTTCACTCGATGGTAGGCGTGTTTAGTTTTTCCACTCACTCGCAACCGCTCGTTCGTGAAAAAACAACCACATACGTCTACCATCCGTAAAGGATATCCCTATTCTCGAATCCAGCTGTTAACATGGTTAAACAAAATCAAACGAGATTATGACTTCATTATTTTTAACATACTGCATGTTTAGTGGTTGACATATATACACTTAAGTTTTTTAGTGTTTGCCCTACTTTTTCCTCCAGTCAGACGGTAAAGTCCTACCTTTTCCTCTAATCAGACGGTGAGGAATTTTTTAATTTTTTAAAAAAAGGGCGAATTTATTCATGTAAATTTCTAACGATCACCAATTTTAACCATATAATCATTAAGGAATCGCTTACTAAATGGCACACGCTTGTTTGGACGCAAGGAGGCGGATTTAGTAGAAGCGGGGGGAAAAAGCAGGGCAAAGTCAATTAGAGGCTAAGAAGTGAAATTTTAACAATTAAGAAACCCCGGTCAGTCGCTGCGCTCCTTCCCTTAGGGTTTCTTAATTGTTAAAATGTCACTTCATTGCCTCTAACTAATACATATATACGTTCTTCTTTGAGTGTAGGATGACAGGACATATTGTGTGTTTTAAATGCTGAAACGGATAGTTACGTTAAAGGGACACATGGCAATCTTGATTTTTTAAAAACTCGCGGTGTCCCGTTATTTTTTATACATAACATGCATTAGTTCAATCAATAATAATAATTATAAGAATAGTATAAACCAAATTGCTTTTGCATATTACTGAATTTTGATAATATTGTATTGCACCAGTAATATATTTCAACATTTGGTAAAACAGCTAAGAAAAAAAACCGTTAAGATTGAGAGATTGCCGTGTGTCCCTTTAATGCTTGTCTTTAGTCTTGTGTTATTGTAGGCGAACTATGGATTTTGATTAAAAACGGTATACCAACGGAAGAAATCCATGGCAAGCGAAATTATATAAACCCACTGACCCGAGGCGCTCTACCTGGCTGTTCTATATTACTGTAGCTCTGATAGTGAATACACGTACTTATTAAAAAAAAAAAAAAGAAGGATCGGATTTGTCTCTGGACAAGTGCATCGATATAGCGCGCACATACGAACTATCACAAGCACAATTAAAATCAATGGCAACCAACGGAGAGGACCCCAGTGTTTGCTTTGTAAAGCCACAGAGTACAATGAAACAAAAGGAACATCGTAGATCCAGACCACATCAATATAGACACCGGCGCAGTCTAGACAGTGTTGTGCAAAGTACAAAAGGTTCAGCTGAATTGCGTTTATAGTTACTAGGTCTGTACAACTAACTACGGTAACGATTACGGTAAGGATTACGATAATTGAATTGAATTTTGTTTAACGGCTCATCAACACAGTATAGGTTATTTAGAGCCGCCCCAGAGAGAGGGGAAGGATACATAGGAATACGGGTACCTGCCCTACTCTTATTATCGAATAGATTCCTATGGTTCTTTAACGTGCTCGGAAGATAGACCGATACACGGGACCGCCCGGTTTACGTCCCCAACCCCATCCGACGGACGAGGCTAAGGTAAAGTGTCTTGCCCAAGAACACACCGACGGAACTCAGTGGCACCACGGAGGACAAATCCTCCGCGCTACCGACTGCGCCACGCCAGCCCTTAAGGAATACCGACTAAAACAGAGGGGTTTTCTCAACAGGCAATACGCCTCCAATGCTCGACCAAGCGTTTACGCATCACTATTTATAGGCCAATGAAATTTATTATTGACACGACATGAACTTGTAGGGAAAAGTGGTTGGTCTGCCACTACTACAAAACGTCGACAGTCATATATAGCCTAAAATGTGCTGAAAATAACGTACACCACAATTCAACCAAACAACCAACCTCCATTACTTTAGAATTTATTAAAATTGTTGGCATACATGATATGATGAGATGGTTTGCAGAGCAATACATCATTTTTGCAAACGACCAAGTATTCGCCATGCTTCCTTTTCTAAGCCTCACCCAATAAAGTTGATATTCGCTTCGCCATCTTTGAAACTGGTTTAATTAACCTAATATGTTTTGCATATTATTGATACTTTCCTTTGAAACAATATAGCGCTTAATCTCGAATACACTTTATTGGACTTTTTAAGCTCGGCTGCGCATGCATAGAAAGTGGCATGCAGATACTGCGCTTGCATCCGGTGTGTCTTAAAAGAATATGGATATTCCACTGCATGATAAGACACTGACAGTAGTGATTTCTTTTTTCCTTTTTGTTATCATTAGAATTGTTGCTGAAACTGGTATAGCGACTGGAAAATAATGTAAATACAACAATTAATTCGCTTTTTTTTTCGCTGTTTATTCGGTTCTGCCGGTATTAAATGGAAAAATTCACGAAACGTGTTTTTTTCGGCGTTATGCGGTTTTAAACGCCGGTAATCAAAGGAAATTTACCATAAAGCACTAACGCGATTCATGGATTACGCCATTTACTACCGACGTTTAAAACCGCATAAAGGCCGAAAAAAATGCGAAACAATTCTTTAATAAATGAGCACTCATGTATTACATACATTTTAAAAGAAAAAACTAACTTTCAAAAGTGGCGGCCTTATCGACTTCGATGTTAGGGTTAACTGATAAATATGATTGTTCTAATATGCATTCAAGGCGATAAGCGCACGCGCTGCCCGATCTTTCAGTTTTTCAAAACCCCAGAGAGTTTTGTATTAAAAGTCAGATATTGAGATGAAAGGTAGTACAATTTGAGTTTTCAGTACTACCATAGGTTTAAATACATTTATTGGTGCAAAAAGATCAACAGTTAGGAATATGTAAAGCAATTTATTTGCACTATTCAAATGTGTAAAAAGTAAAAAAACTAACAAAATGCCGTGACTTAAAAAAAGAGTAAAATTGCCGTTTGACTCTTTAAATGTATCCTGCAGCCTAATATTCATCAAACTTTTGAGCACAAGAACTCAGTCTCGACTCAAAATCTCAATTGTTTTAAAATCAAAATAAAAACAATTTTACAAGCAAATTACTATATTTGCTTACAGAAACGAGTAATTTGAAAGGTAATTTAACAGAAAATGTCTGAAAATCACAATTCTTACCCATACTTTTGTGATTATAGGGTTTGCAAAAAAATGAGATTTTGAGTCTGAGTCTGATTTTTGTGCTCAGAAATTTGATGAATTTAGGCCCAGGATAGCACAAATTGCTGTCCCGCAATTAATATTTTATGTAAATAATGGGTAGTTTTAGTTTTATTGATTATATTAAGATCATCTAAAATAGGAAATATCAATATTTTTCCACACCACAAAAACACACATTAAGAATTGACACTTTCTCACTTGACAATTCGAGATCCCAGTTGGATTCGAACCCGCAGGAGTGAGAGCCGAGACAGTTTTAGACGCAGCGTCTTCAGTATCTCGGCTACGGCGGCAATTTTAGGGTAAGACATAGGGGATAAAGGTGTATTTATCATGTACTAAGGTGGATTCAGGGATAAGGCGGACCCAGCACCCCCACCCTATAAAAAAAGTGTATTTATCATGTACTAAGGTGGATTCAGGGATAAGGCGGTCCCAGCACCACCACCCTCCAAAATCCCATAAGTATAACCTATGCATGCCGGATTACATGGGGCGCGCGCCATTTCAACTGTTAGTCATCATTGGATTTAACATAAAATTATTCTGGAAAAATACAACAGAATTCACTAAACGTCATGTAGAAAAACATTTTAAATCGAAGGATCCTCCGCTGCTCCCGCCTCCGCCCCTCCCACACACAAATACTGAAACCAAAATCCTGCAACTGATGTGTATCCTCTCAAAACGTTTTTAGTGATCAATTATTCAGGCAAGCCCCTTTAAAACTCTAGCCGAGTCTGGGTGGTTGTATCGAAGACTGTATTAAGAAAAAATAGTTTGAAAGGTCGATGCATATGACGTATAAATATATATATATATTGACAGAAATATAAATCGACAGAAATATAAATAATATGTATTTTTTAATTTGATTCTTTATTGGCTCTTTTTTACACAAATCCCTGTGAGCCTCCTAAAACCCAGGTTGTTATACAACTTTGAGATCAGCCCTCAACATTTTCTCGTGTTTAGAATTAGTCGTTATCGTAGTTAGTTGTACAGGTCTAATAATTTATGAGGCATGATAATTCTTAAACGTTTTATAGGTTTGAGAAGGGATACAACTTTGTATTTATAAAGTTAGGGTGCTTAGCCTACCGATGCTACAGCTATGTCACTACACAAATTCAAGCATCTGCTGTAAGTTTCAAGTGATTGTCTTTGACAGTTACTGAGATATGATATGTAGTACCACGGACGTACGGGACGTATAGACAGACGAACGGACGGACATGATCAAATCCATATGCACCCCCACCCCTCTCACTCAAGAATGGGGCATAATAAACATTCGTAAGTTTGATGAGAATCGACGCTGGACACATCGTCATTCCATCTTCGGCCAGTAGAACTAACAATTGTAAAGACTACATAACGTTAATAGCATACAGTTGAGGCTTTAACATTAACTCCATCTCGATAACTTTGCTATAGTTAATGCTGCACACTAATAAAGACTTGTATAAAACAGAACTGAACTGGAGTTTTAAGGCGCACCAACACGTGCAAAAGTCATTCGTCGCCAAAAGGCCAAAACAAAAACAACTTTCTAGGTTCACTTTCCACGCCCGGGAATCGCACCGCCATCATTGCTTTTAAAATACCGAGAGTTTAAGGCGGAGTATTTCCGGTAATGCAGACGAGCTATACAAATTACCGGAATTGAGGTAGGTGTTCAACATTGTGCACGATTGTGTATTTAAACCTTTTTTTAAAAAATCGGAGAATGTCATGTGCTAGCCTTGTGTAGGTTGCACGCCTGTACTTCCGTGCATCTTTTGCGATACTTCTTCTTCAGTTTACCATATCTGTGTCTAGAAATTCGCAAATGCACATCAGATTTATTTATTACACCTCGCACAAAATCCTAGGAATTTCATTGGATTAGAGCGGTCACATGGTGACCCTCTATTATTCTATAGTGGGTCACTAAAGCAATATGGATTCCGGCAATATGTATCGCTCGCCTGCATTACCGGAAATACTCCGCCTTAAACTCTCGGCATTGTAAATGCAATGCCGACGGTACGATTCCCGGGCGTGTCTCCATTCAGATCGAGTTCCAAATATGCTGATTGAGCCTAGAACCTTTTCACAAGCCACTTAGTTGCTCCTACGACACTTATGAGACACATTTGTTTATTATGCGGTACAATCATAACATGGTTCTACGAGTACTGTTTTTTCTGTTTGATATTCTCGAGTCATACACAGTTCATTTTATTAATACAATATGCTTCAAATTCGATAAAAATGGAAGATATAGTTATTTACCAAAGAATAAACTCTGTCAATTTGGGCAACACGCAATTTCGTTGCTCTGTCATCCTTGATCTCTCAGCAAAATTCGCCCTGTTTACTAAGGCATCGTGTTTTCTCGTACCACGAACCCTTTCGAAGTGGATAATTTCTCCAAAAGAGCACTTACACACTCAACTGTTCATATCTGCCTTATTGGTCGACGGAATTGGGATAATCCATGTAGAATGTCTAAACAAGCATGTACACCATGTAAACATTTTAACTCACTTGCATTTTTGAAAAATACTTCAAAGAAATATCTAACCAGTTTTGATGTCTGCCGTTTTTATCGGCTCGGATATCAAGTTATCCCTCTGTTATCAAAGATACGGATTGTACGGGTACGGTGTGAGGCGTACAGTGTACTTCCAACAACTTTAATGCACGCCGAGATTCTTTACTACGGACGTCCCGTAATTTGTAAATCGCCGATTATAGCCCCGCCTATCTAATCTAATTTCATTTGAGACTCTCGAGGTAAAACGTTGTAAAGCTATGAAAACTCTATGAAAAAGTGAAGCCTGTAATATACAGGTAAAACCGGATTTATCAAGTTTCATCAAGGGTCAAACACACTTCGATAAACTGTCCTAAATACCTCTATACACACTTCGATAAACCGTACCAAATATCAATATAAATCTGTTCTAAATATCGCTATACCCACTTCTATAAACTGTCTTACATACCGCTATACACACTTCTATTAACTGTCCTACATACCGCTATACACACTTCTATAAACTGTCTTACATATCGCTATACCCACTTCGATATACTGTCTTACATACCGCTATACACACTTCGATATACTGTCTTACATACCGCTATACCTACTTCGAAATACTTTCTTACATACCGCTATACCCACTTCGATATACTGTCTTACATATCGCTATACCCACTTCAATATACTGTCTTACATATCGCTATACCCACTTCGATATACTGTCTTACATACCGGTATACCCACTTCGATATAGTGTCTTACATATCGCTATACCCACTTCGATATACTGTCTTACATACCGCTATACCCACTTCGATATACTGTCTTACATACCGCTATACCCACTTCGATCTTCGATATACTGTCTTACACATATCGCTATACCCACTTCGATATACTGTCTTACATACCGGTATACCCACTTCGATATAGTGTCTTACATATCGCTATACCCACTTCGATATACTGTCTTACATACCGCTATACCCACTTCGATATACTGTCTTACATACCGCTATACCCACTTCGATCTTCGATATACTGTCTTACACATATCGCTATACCCACTTCGATATACTGTCTTACATACCGCTATACCCACTTCGATATACTGTCTTACATACCGCTATACCCACTTCGATATACTGTCTTACATACCGCTATACCCACTTCGATATACTGTCTTACATACCGCTATACCCACTTCGATCTTCGATACACTGTCTTACACATATCGCTATACCCACTTCGATATACTGTCTTACATACCGCTATACCCACTTCGATATACTGTCTTACATACCGCTATACCCACTTCGATATACTGTCTTACATATCGCTATACCCACTTCGATATACTGTCTTACATACCGGTATACCCACTTCGATATACTGTCTTACATATCGCTATACCCACTTCGATATACTGTCTTACATACCGCTATACCCACTTCGATATACTGTCTTACATACCGCTATACCCACTTCGATCTTCGATATACTGTCTTACACATATCGCTATACCCGCTTCGATATACTGTCTTACATACCGCTATACCCACTTCGATATACTGTCTTACATACCGCTATACACACTTCTATTAACTGTCCTACATACCGCTATACACACTTCTATAAACTGTCTTACATATCGCTATACCCACTTCGATATACTGTCTTACATACCGCTATACACACTTCGATATACTGTCTTACATACCGCTATACCTACTTCGATATACTTTCTTACATACCGCTATACCCACTTCGATATACTGTCTTACATATCGCTATACCCACTTCGATATACTGTCTTACATACCGCTATACCCACTTCGATATACTGTCTTACATACCGGTATACCCACTTCGATATACTGTCTTACATATCGCTATACCCACTTCGATATACTGTCTTACATACCGCTATACCCATTTCGACATACTGTCTTACATACCGCTATACCCACTTCGATATACTGTCTTACATACCGCTATACCCACTTCGATATACTGTCTTACATACCGCTATACCCACTTCGATATACTGTCTTTCATACTTCGTGTTAAGTACTTTAGATATCATCTCCCTTCCAAAAAAATAAACTAGAAAATTGAAAACCTGGTATATTTCGAGAAGAGATATTATGAAAAACAGCAACATGCTCATCAATGAAGCTATCCATCGTTTTACAAATAACGCAAACCTGGTTACCTTGTCTCATAAAAACAAAGCTATGTGGCTAGCTGGTACTTGTTTTGTGATGCTCGTTGAAACATTGAACATGAGTTTATAGCTAAACGAGTTTCGTATGCTTGTTTACGTATTTATTTTTATTTTACAGTCACCTGCAAAACGATCAATATCATGTATTGGCTTCTGCTATTGGTACTTCTTCAGTTCGGTTATGCCGCTGGTCAAGAACCGACCACTCAGCCCCTGGCAACACCGGAAGACTGTATTTGTGATCAAAACGATACTGTGTGCTCGTGTACTTTTAAAATTGAGCATCGCTTGACAATGGTCCTATATGAGAAAAGGCAGCTGGTTTACCCCGATCGGGGAATACTTAAGACGCACCCAGACGGTACGATACTAACACCGGAACAGATCAGTCGCGTTATCACAGCTGATGGAGAGGGTTCCCGGCTTGTGATTGCCATCAATGGAAAATTTCCCGGCCCACGGATTGAGGTGTTCGAGAACCAAATATTACAAATAACAGTCCAAAATGAGCTGCATACTGACAGCGTAACTATTCACTTCCACGGTCTGCACCAGAAAGGTACACCATGGATGGATGGTGTTGCATTCGTCACACAATGTCCTATCCTACCCGGGCAATCGTTTGTGTATAGATTTACAGCATTCCCACCAGGAACCGCTTTTTACCACGCCCACATTGGCGATCAGAGAAGTATGGGCCTCTATGGACCGCTGATAGTAAGACCAGTGAAAAAAAACCCGGAAATTCCTCAAGACAACGAGGTTATCGTTACGCTTCAAGACTGGAACAATGTCCTGGATGCGGAGACAGCATATCAAAGAATGATTACCGAGCAGTTTAATTTAATAAGTGGTCAAACAATTCCGACAACGTATTCAGTAGACTTTGGACAATTCAGTAGATTCGAATTTCATTCGGGGCTTGTTAACGGTAAGGGTCGTTTTTGGTCAACAAAGAATTCTCACAACGGAGCGCCCCTCGAACAATTCAGTATACGGGCGGGAATTCAGTACCGATTTAGGGTGATAGGTGCAATGACCTTGTATCCGATGAGAATACACATTCCAGGTCAAAGATTAATTTTGCGTGGATCCGATGCCTACAACTTGGAACGAATTTCGGTTCAATCGATTATAGTTCACCCAGGAGAGAGATATGACTTTTATTGGCAAGCGCCCAGTGGAACAACTACTAAGCAAGCACTCCTAATTGCTGAAACAATAGAGACTCCCGCCAGTTTGAATAGCAATAAATATCATGCTGCTGAAGCCATTCTAGATTACGCTAGTGTGTCTGGTGTGCTAAATGTAAACCCTGTCAACAACCAAATAGAGGATTGCGGAATTAATTGTGATACATTCAACTGTCCGTATGCCTACTACCCAACAGACAGCAACAGAAAGTGCCTGAATTTTAACGACGTTAATAATACCGATCCCATACGCAACCCTTCTAGTATAATGGGCGATACAGTGTATGCTGAGTACTTCTTCAATTTCGCTTTTCCTGGACCTGAAGGTAACACTCCTGGGTCAGTTAATGCTCGAGAATTTGTACCACCAACAGTGTCGCTTCTGACTCAGCCAACGGAGATTACGAGCCCGTGTGATGAAGGGGAATGCAAAAATAACGGCACTTGCAAATGCACGTACATGCAAAATATAGACTCAGACAAAGTTATACAGATGGTATTTATGAACCTCGGCAAGGGTTCTGGTTGGTCTCACCCCGTTCATCTTCACGGACACTCCTTCTACGTGATGAAAGTTGGTCTTGGTACCTACAACAGTGCAACGGGGGTGTTGATAAGCAACAACGACGATATTAACTGTACGGATACGTTCGGTTACTGTAGTACGGCCAACTGGAAAAATTCTAGCTGGAATCTTGGCAACGTGCCAAGGTTGAGTGATGATCCACCGGAGAAAGATACAGTTGTTGTCCCAACAGGTAACCATTTTGTTTATACGGCTATCGTATCAACCGTTCCGTATTACCTCGAGTATAGGTTAGAAAATAATACTTAACACGCTTATTTAATTGACACTACTAAGATGATTTTGAATTGTTCTGGAACCTAAAGAAGCAAACAGGCATGTTTCTTTGTTGACATTCGATTGTTATATGCACTATACTGGTACTATAAAAAAACACAGTTGAACCTGCAAGCTACGCAATTGATGCATAAGTGCAGAATGCTCGCCGTAGATTATTTTTATTTTACTTATTTGGCAAAGTTTGATTCTTTAAACTATACAAAACGTGTTTCATTTCAGGTTTTAATAAGCATATTTTAATTATTATATCACAGGTGGATATGTCGTGATTCGGTTTGTGTCCGACAACCCTGGAATGTGGTTCCTTCACTGTCATATCGACCTACACAATACCAACGGCATGGGAATGATTATCAATGAGGGGAGGTCGAAGCCGGCCACACCAGCCAACTTTCCCATCTGCCGAAGCTTTCTGTATGACGAAGGTGAGTTAGGGTGTAACAAAACAACACAAACGAATTCTTAGGCTGTACCGTATAGTTTATTTCATAATATTCTAGGTTCCATTAATACATAAGAAAGAACTCTCTTCGTCTGTACGTGGTTATGTTCTAAAATCCTCTTCTATGCCTGGTTCAAAACTCGCACTTATACGCTGGGTTAAGATCCTTCTGCCGCGTATCTGTTTTAAGAACTACATTGATGATGGGTTAAAGACTCTACTCCCCACATAGCTGCTCTCCTACGGAGCTTGGTTAAATATCTCCAAAACATTAAGATGACAGTTCTTTTATGCAGTCAGATCGTGATACATCACAACACAAAGTACATTAATAATTCATCTTGTCAAAATACATCGTGTCTTGTAACAAGAACACGTTATACCGTCCCTAACTATATTACTATCTGTCATGTATACAGCATCCCACCTATTACACTTCTGAAAACCAAATTAGTAATTGTGGTAAGTAATAATAGTAAGAGTAATAGTAACTTCTACATCCCTAAATGGTATATGTATTCAATACCCGTCATAACGTAACTCACTCGTGCATATTCGTGTCTACATAATGACCATGTTTACTAAACTTAGAATGAACTGACTATTTATCAACCTGTCATTAGTGTGTCAGGGTTTGTCTTATTTGGGTTCTCGCCGATCGGTGTAAACAGAAGCAACAACTGTAAATATATATTGTAAACATATATATTTAATGTAAATGTGATTGTGGATAACAATCGTCTACTCGCAAATCAAGTATATGTTGTATATCTGTGATTTGTTTACAAACACATAACAAATATGGCTGACGGAAGTGGTGATCGAACCTAATCAAGGTAACACAGGTATGTAACAAAGGCAAATTAATCAAAGGCATATAAAATGCATTCCTTAGCATGAAACTACATTTAAATTACACAAACATAATGAGAAATACATAATACACAAAATGCAATAAGAATTACCTGTAAATATATATTGTAAACATATATATTTAATGTAAATGTGATTGTGGATAACAATCGTCTACTCGCAAATCAAGTATATGTTGTATATCTGATTTGCGATCAATCGATTGGCTCCATCAATCAGCTAATTTGCATAAGAAAGGTATTTGTAGTTTATGTGTGAAAGGTGAATATGTATGTAGATGGAACGACCTAGTCTATATAAATGATACATAGGTATCATACCACTAAATCTAAACTACTGCCTAAGAAACACTAGACTTGATTCCACTAAACCTGTTTAAACCTGTGACAAGTGCATAGCTTGTAAACATAGATAAGCAACTTCCTTAGACAATTTTGTTGCAGAGGTTATCAATATCAAATCGGTCAGACTGGGACTTTAATAATACTTGGCAAGTTTTCGTGTCTTTCTAAAACTTGTTTAGAGGTAAAAAATCCGACATGAATTCGAATTTAACACACACGCACGCACGCACACACACATCCACGCACACACGCACGCACACATATATGTGTATATAAACAAGGCAAAGACAGAATAAATGAGAAGTAGGTTATTAATGAAACAAACTTTTAATTTCAAAAATATGTTTCTATTTTTGACTTCTGTTTCAGGCGGGACTTCTTCTTCAGGCGGGACTTCTTCAGTCGGGTCTGTTAATTCTGCAATCACCGGGCGGAGGACATCGTCCTTGGGTTTCATTGCTCTTCTTACTGGCTTTGCTATGCTGCTCTGCTGAACAGATTACTGACTGTTGAGAAATAGATGGACATATTCTGTTAACTACGTTCTGTGAAATATGTTCTGTGAAAATTTATACTCTTATATGTATATATTAAACTATTTTTTACTGATTATGAATATTTAATAATACATTTTATGAGTTAAGATGAATCGTTTTTTTTTAAACTTATACTAGCCGAATGAGTTTCTTAAACTTAATATTTAATGGGTGCATGTTAAATGTTGTTTTATTATGCGCTTTTCCCCGTGTGGTTGGTTTCCAGGCAAGAATATGGCCTCTTGCTTATCCAGACAGTGGGTTAAAGTCACTATCCCGCCATCAACAGGCTAATTTTACAACAGAAGTACACCGCTACTGACGACGAGGTTTGTATATATTTTGAGAATCCAAATTCTATAGACACAATATAAATAGCTTTAACAAGTCAGGTTAAACCCCAAAAACTGAAGCGTCTAATGAAGAGTTACCAACTCATAATTCATGTCTAGCATATCGTGGGTATTTTCCTGGATAGAGTTTTAATAAAGGCTTTTGTAGTGTAATTGTGCCGTTATTTGGCGGATTAGTTTCTTTAAATCACTTCGAATGTCATGTTTATTGAAGTTCTTCATCAACATCCATGTATTTTTTCATATGCTACTTGAGTGGTAGCAGAAAACAATGATCGTGGCTCCAGTGAAAAAAGAACAGAATTTGCAGTTACTCTGCAGTTCTGCAAGTGAGTAGGTTCTAGGCCAATTTTGCATATTTTTATCGCAATGTTAATGGAGGGTCGGTTTGGAATGTACATTTGTGTTGGCACCATTTAACCTTTATGTGTTGGTTCGCCGTACAACCCAATTCGATTCAATTAGTATATGCTTTTATTTTGTTGATCACGTGGACCAGTGCGAAGGCATTTATTATTACTTTTGCCTTCTCGTTGTTTGCGTGTTTGTTTCTGTGTTTTGTGGTTGACTGTCCTCCTTGAATGCTACTTTTCCCTATCCGATCTTTTTATATATTTTTGTGTGCAAATATAATAAGGCGTTAATACACGTACCATGTATATTATAAATATGTGCTTTATGTAAATATAATTTTTTACAATAAATTAACAAAGGTAAAAGGACAGATAATATATATTATAGTACAAAGTACTAGAAGTGTTTACATGTTTATGGAGGTTCCACACCCACCACTTTGTTATTGTTGTATATTGTAAATTAGAGCACGCCGGATTTTCTTGTATTATTTCATGAACACGCTATGATATATTATATTACTAAGCCATTTTAAATAATGATGTGTACATAATATTTTCTAATTCTAAGTAATCGCTTCACAAGTCATTTTCAACGGATTCGCGGAAACTCATTACTTTACCTGCATTGCCTGTGCGCTACTACCTAGGAATTGTTATATCAGACAGGAAAACATTAATAAATGTTGCGCTTACATTGTTTATGTCTTATTATGTTGCATATATGATGATTACATGTCTTGAATCGTATAACCGTTGACAATGACGTATTTCTTCGTACGTTTGAGATCTGCATGTCAACAATCTGTATAATAATAATAATAATAATAATTTCTTTATTTGACGAAGGTTAAAACACACTTATTGTGGCCTTCGAACAATAATGCTATAAAAGTTATAAATGCATATAAAAACATTCATACTCAAGCGCACATACGCAAACATCCATATACACAACAATACTACAAATCCGACAAACACTCATTGGTTAATACATTTATAATATTCTTAATTCATATATAAAGATATCCATAGTGTCATATATAAAGGATGCATACAGTGCCAGTTTCACTCGAGAAAAAAAAAGAAAAAAGGAAAGAACAAACAAAGTTAAACAGAAAAGAAATATATTTTTTGGAAAAGAAATTGTTTTAATTTGTTGTATTTATACGAATTAAGGCTATTGTTGTTACATATATGTAAAGGAATTGTATTCCATACTATTGTACTGTAATAGCTGAACGAATCTTCAAAGAAATCGATGTTTCAGTGGAACAAGATCGTTTCGCTTAATGAAACTCAACATATAATTTTCGTTGTGAGAGAAGCTAATTAGATCTGACAGGTATTTTGGTACTAGTTAATTTTTACATTTAAAAATTAATATCCGATATTTTATAGATATCGGTTTTCGAATGATAGCCAACCCAATTCTTTAAAATTAACTTTGAATTAATATTGAAATCTTTATTCAGTATTATTCGTGCTGCCGTCTTTTGAATTTTTGTTATTTTCATGATTTTCGCTTTCGAATTAACCCCCTTTCCCAAAATAGTGCAAGAATAGTCAGACAATGACATAATGTAATTGTTATAAAATATTTTCTTCATATCATTTGTTAAATAGTAAATAATATGTTTTAATAATGCAATTTTATATTGTCAATATATATACCTAGTAGTTTATGTACAGATACTTTTTCTATTAAGACATCGTCAATAAATAAAAACATTTCTTTGGCATTTTTAACCTTATATTTTGTGGAGATTAGCAAACATTTAGTTTTTTATGGGTGCAGTGCCATGTTATTAATGTAACACCAACTTTTGACAGCATTCAGATTTTCCTGTAGTTTTTCTCGATCACATCTATTTTTTGATCAGATTGATAGAGAGTAGAGTCATCTGCATACAGATCAATATTTATTACATTTAGTGATATTGATATGTCATTAATATACAGGAGAAATAGAAGAATGCCTAGTATGGAGCCCTGAGGAACACCTGATTTTATTACCATTTTCTCAGGAAACTGGCCATTAACCTTCATTCTTTGCTTGCGATTGATTTGTATCGCTCCATTGACTTCTATTGTTCTGTTTGAATAACTACTCTCTCTATCACCACAATCGAATTTGTTTTTATGTTCCATAATAAAGTTAACTGAGTAAGTAATGATGCATAAATATTATGTCATTAAGTGTTGTAGATGTGAGATTTAAATGTGACTTAAGTTTCCAACGGCGAATATAGCAGACGACAGAGTGGTGACGAGTTAAGCGGATTTTGCGTTCTGCATTTTCATTTATCAGTTTACGACACGTGTTGGTATTGGCGTGATTTGACTGATCAGCGGATTTGTACCTCACTTTTAAGTAGATTATGGCGCGATTGTCTATATATACTGAGTAAGCGCGCATTAAACATAACTCTCGGCTCCCGCAACTCATACAATATATAAAGTGCGCTAGGTGAAATCCATCAGATCCGTCAAATTCCGCAAAAAGACATAACATGTCCCTAGTACAGGGTATTGTATCCATAAATTAACAAAACGTTATATACATGTCCGTTATATATCTAGTTATAGTTAACGATAATTCCGTAAACTTATAAATCCGATAAACTGATTCGTCGATGTTTACATTCATAGATCTATACAAAAGGTATAACCTTCACTACATAGTAATAAGCCGATACTCGTCACCAGTCCGGCGTGCTCCATATACATGTATCGTACATGTAACGATCCTTGCATCGTTACTTGCATTTTCTTCAATATATATAGATAGAATATTAGATACTGATCACCTCAGGTTTCTTTACTGCCCTCGGACTTTGATGAACTGTTAAGTCATGTTCTGTTCTATTTCTTTCATTAACATGGACAGCAACACAGTCTAATAATTTTAATATTTTTACTCCAACTCCTTAATAATTCATATCAACTAAAATTGTCATAATTATAACCGATAATAAGTACAGGTTTGGTTTTTGAAATAAATCTTAAATAAGAATAAATAAATTGTTGTTCGGTCACGTGATTGTTTTCGTGGAAAATTTGAAAGCCCCAATCCCAATCTACGTTCTCTTTTGCTGTAACTCTAGAACAGAGTAGACGTGTTTTTGTTCCGTCTGTATCGGACAGGTAAATTTGTTTCCCCACTGCGGCTCTTGGCTCATAAATATGTCTTTCTGATTTAGTATCTCTTTGTACTGCGTTAGGAAATATTCTGGTCTTGTATATTTACGCAAACCTGAGTAAGGACGAATAATTTCTTGGAAATCTTTCGGCTGGCTGATATTTCTAATACGCCATGTTGTTCACACGTGGGGTTAAAACTATGTCGAGGGTTTAATCATTTGTTCAACTGGAACGAATAACTGAAACGCTTGCATAAACTTATGCCATAAATAGGAGAAACTATCTCCAACTTTATTTTGCAATTTGAGTTTTCGAATTGTAATAAGTCTTAGAAATTGTGATTGGAAATTTAGAGAAAGTGGTCAGGTTTGGGTAGATGTTTAGGTACATTATAATATTTGTTTACAAGACTGGAATAATCCCTAACACGCAGTGCTAAACCTCCTTATTACTGGGTGTAATCGGTGTCGTACAGAGTAGTTTTCCATCCCCTAGAGTTTAAGATGAATAATTGAATATGTTCTATCTGAGACTTAATTATTTGTATATTGTCAGAATATCTACAGAAAAAATATAATTCATGCATCATATTAATAAGTTAATATAACTAATATGTCATATATTCAAGTGTTTGTTCTTCAATTATCCTATGATTCACCTGCTGGGTTGTTTCGAAGATATTGTAGTGTTTGATTAACTTGACATGAACTCCAGTTAGTTCTATTGAAAATAGTCTTGTATTCCCTACGAGGTAGCCCACAGGCCATGATGTCTTTTAAAAGTTGGACTCCAAACTATATTGTTCAATTGTTGCATATTCGTCGGTTTAGCGGTTTAGCGGTGTAGTTTTGGAACCGCACTCTCTGAAATGTTCGCAGTGGGAGTTAAGTGTCCGGATTTTATAAAATGAAACTTTAATAATGATACTTGGTAAATAATATCACTTATGTTTGAGTGCATACAGAGGCGTACCGTTCGATCACACTGGATTTAAATGAGTTTATTATTGTTATACAGAGTTGAGTGTCCGGATTTTATAAAATGAAACTTTAATAACGACAATTGGTTAATCCACTGATGTTTGAGTACATACAGCAGTCATACAATTCGATCATACTGAATTGTATCTAAATGAGTTTATTATTGTAATACTTTTAACGAGAGTCCGGATTTTATAAAACGACACTTGGTGGATAATACAGGTTTTATTTAGGATTTATGCAAATGAAGTGGAGATTGCGAATAGGCTCTAGGATACTACACAACGCTTCCAATACTCACTTGACTTCTAGACAATGGAAATAAATTTGACAATATCGCAGGAAGCGGTGGGGATTAGAGGGAATAAATAACTCTAAATTTCAAAAATCGATATAAAGTCTGGCCAGACGCTTTTTGATACTCTCGAGTTATTTTTTATCTTTTTTTTTATGTTAATTGACTTCCCGAGAACCCACGTTTGTCCGTTTGTAGAATGTAGAGTACCAAAAATGTGTTATTGTTATATTAATGCCCAAACATTTTAATGGGACATGTTCTTCAATTAAAGAAAGATTCATGATTTCGATTTAGTTGGGTACAATTTAGCTTTTACCAGATTTGAAGGTATTTCGTTCAGGAGTTAAGTGAAAAAGGAAGCGTATGTTCACTACACTGATGATTTGACTACCTACTAGAACCGAATTCCGATGTGGTGGTCTGTGATGGTGATTGTTGACTTGTCTTGGTTAACGACGGCCATTTCGGATTGCCACAACTTATTAATGACCGATTTAAATTGCGACCCCGAGATAAGAGTCTATAATAGAATTAGCCAGGTTGGAGTTCTAGGACTCAGTATATTGAACAAACATTCTGTCCGGAATGTATATACACTATATATGAAACTTCATGAAACTTTAGTCTATTGAACAAACATTCTGTCCGGAATGTATATACACTATATATGAAACTTCATGAAACCTTAGTCTATTGAACAAATATTATGTCCGGAATGTATATACACTATATATGAAACTTCATGAAACTTTAGTCTATTGAACAAACATTCTGTCCGGAATGTATATACACTATATATGAAACTTCATGAAACTTTAGTCTATTGAACAAACATTCTGTCCGGAATGTATATACACTAGATATGAAACTTCATGAAACTTTTTTTAGTCTATTGAACAAACATTTTGTCCGCAGTATATATACACTATATATGAAACTTCATGAAACTTTAGTCTATTGAACAAACATTTTGTCCGGAATGTATATACACTATATATGAAACTTCATGAAAGTATTGTTTACCCTTAACATGTATTGTAGCATGGTCACAGACAATTCTCTTTGTTCTTTGCTCTTTGTTCAGACACAGGTGTAAATCGTTTAATTGAAAATAAGACCTGTCAGAATAACTGTGAGAATATCTAAAATAGAGCTGAATTGGACATGCTACAAAACAAATAGAGTATGGTTTCATCTCGTTGGTTAATTTAAACACCTCGATGGGCTACGCCCATCTCGATGTTTAAATGAACCAACTCAATGAAACCATACTCTATCTATTACTTAACCACAAAGGAAGGTCGTTACAAATGGCGCCCAACGTTCTAGTTTTAAACAATCGTCAAGTCATCAGTGCTGTTGTAGTACGTTCTGTACGACACCTTGTATACCCGGTATTCTTTTTATGCAAATGTATAACACAAGAGCTAGCAAGAAGCATCGCGGTGGGCCAAAAGTCGTGGGAGGACGTCCAAACGCATTTCCCAGAGACTGACAGATTATTTTAAGGGATTAAATATTTCCGCGTCTCTGAGCGAGAATTTAACGGTTACTTCAACACATGCTAATGTGGTGGCCGTCACACCACCAACTTGTACGCCTGCGCTAGCAGGAAAAACGAGTAGTTTTAATAAGACTAGTGAAACTAGTAATGCAACTGGGGATATAGTCCCACCGAAAAGTGGGAGTATAACCATTACCGTCTCGCGTGAGAGTGTGGTGGCGAATACACAACCGATCTTTACGACTGCAAAAGCAGAACATTTAATCGCTTTCAGTCCGACTAGGGTAACTAGTACAGCAAGCGGGTATATAGACCCACCGATGAGCGAGCATATAGTTATTTCGAGTAGTTCAATGCCCAATTATGTGGTAGCAAAAGCACCACCTGAGATTAGTGCTGCGATGGCAGAGTATACCCCTATTATTAAAACCGCAAAGAGCGATACTATAAATGTGTCGGTGTTAACAAAAGGGTATGGTATAAATAGTGTTCCGAATGTAGTAACAGTTTGGTATAAATAGTGTTCCGAATGTAGAAACAGTTAATCAAGGATTAATGACTACAACTGCCCATCCAGAAAATGCATTTAAGTCTGTTTCGTATCAACCAAATGTTTATACACAATCGGTAGTAACCCAAACCAGAGTGGGATTTTTGCAAACAAACGAGGGGAGAGTACCATTAGTTCAAAACAATATGTCTTATGCCCTACCTCCTGGGACCCAGGCTTTCTCTCCGATATTACCATAGGGTAATCCAGCCCCACCATTTGGACCTTTTACTCATTCGACCCCATACATATCGGGATTTTCACATGTATTGCCGTCTGGTACGCCCATACCGAGAAATGGGTCTAATGTCGTTCCACCTGGGACTCCGAGTTTTACTCCATTAGTACAACAAGTGAGCACTCCAGCTAGACAAGTTGACCTTTTGCTCACTCATACCCATACATGACAGGGTTTTCACTACCGCCTGGAACACCCATACCGCATGTATATATGCCTGAGTACAACCCCATGCTGGTGGGACAACACATACAGAATGTGACCAACCATGGCACATCCAATCTGCCTACCACTGTGGTAGCAGAATCCATGCCAAATGTAATAGTCCCACCAAATAATACATATAAAATAAGCCAACCAGTGATGATTCCAGACCCATACGATGGGAAGGCTAATTTGGACGATTACTTGTCCCACTTTAACTTGTGTGTAAAAATCAATGGGTGGGATTCTGCCACCGCAGCCACATTTTTAGCCTCTAAATTTAGAGGTAGTGCCTTACAAATGTACACCGATTTGTCAGAAAGTGAGAAGGGAGACTCACAAGCTCTTATAGGAAATCTAAAATCAAAGTTTGACCCGAATAATTATTCAGAGGTCTATAAAACTTAATTGCGCATGCGTAAACAAAGATCAAACGAATCTTTGTCGGATCTGTCGGGAGCAATCCGTCGTTTAGTAAATAAGGCCTATCCGAAGGCTAGTTATGGTCAAAGAGAATAGTTTCATAAATGCCTTAGCCAATACGGAAACGCGCCTTCAAGTAAGAAGGATGCACCCAAAATCACTAGAAGAAGCAAAACAGTTTACCCTAGAGGACGAAACTTTTAACAAGTTGAAAAATAGGGGTAGGATTGCCACGGTTAAAGAAACTGACGATAAGTATGCGCAAACAGAAAATAAAATTGCGGACCTCAATCGTCAGTTGGACCAGTATACTAATCCTAAACATGGTAACCGGGATAAGGGCCAACGTGGTGGTCACAACCCACATAACACGGGTCCAAATTGGCCAAATCCACGTAGCGAAGGTCCCAATTATGGTCCAAATCCATCCAATCTTGGTACAAATTATGGTCCCAATCCCTACAACCCTGGTTACCCATTCTATGGTGGCCCACATCTACATGTCCCGCCTCCACCCTTTAATCCCACTAATCCACCAAACGCAGAACGCAACCGGAATGTTTCGGACATTAGGGACTGAATATGGGGCCAATATTCGGTCAAGGGAGGAAACGGCCCAATCAACCATGAAAGTGTTTGCCAGAGTAGAAGAGATCAAATTAGATTTTCTGTTAGATAGTGGATCGGCAGTGTCGATTATTTCTCCCCTAGTTTGCGAACAATTGGGGCTCAATGAAAAATTAAAACCACATTTACAGAGCATTGCGAATGTAAATGGGTATACGATTTCCTGTCATGGCAGTGTTGATATTGTTATTACCGTTAAAAACCGGACAATGCAAATAACAGTATTAGTTTAAGATGTTGCAGAACCGGCCATTGTAGGTGCCGATTTTCTTAGGAAGTTACTACAATAAAACTTCATTCAGCAAGTCGCGATATATGTTGCCGCATAGCACTTTCTGATAGTATCAGAATTCCGCCCAAAAGTTAAATGGTTGTAAATGGAGTACTGTCTAAACCTTTCATAGGCAAGGGTTTAGTGGAAAACAATATGAAGTTTTTGTCCACAGATTGTAATATTCTTCTAGCTCGGTCTTTAGTGAGACCAGTTTCAGACCGTATCCCAATTCGATTGGTAAATGTAAGCGATGAACCTCAATTTTTGGAAAAACATGCTTATGTGGGAAAAATATTTTCTCTACAGGAAGTTGTTGAAGACCGCGATATAACAAATGATCCAGATCAGAAATGATCAGAGATGGACCCTTTATAAGGAGACCTATGTGAACTTTCATGTAAGAATTTAGATCAGAACCAGTCCATTAAAGTAAAATATTTACTTACGGAGTATCAAGAAGCCTTCATGAAAATCGATGGCAAATTGGGTCATACCGACCTACTTACTGACAAAATAGACACTGGGGATTCACTGCCTATCCGACAACGCCCCTACAGGCTACCGTACCATAAACGTCAGGAGGTTGAAAAACAGATTAAGACTATGCTAGCGGACAATATTATCAGTCCATCGTCCTTGGGCATCCCCTATTGTGTTGGTCGCAAAGAAAGGGGGAGAATTCCGACTCTGTGTAGACTATAGAAAAGTTAATGGGTGTAACTCGCGACAAGATGCATACACATTACTACTTATACAAGAGTCTCTAGAGGGCCTCGCTGGTGCATCATATTTTTCTAGTCTAGAACTCTGTCAAGGTTATCACCAGAAGTTGAAACTAAGGATCGGGAGAAGACGGCCATATCATTTATGGTAGCTAGGATAAATGATGATGAAACAAGCCGGATGTTGTTTTATTTAACCCTTCCAGAGATTATATCGCATTCAGCCCTTAATATTAGATTAGATTATTAACGGATTAGAGCCGCAACTACCGTACTATTACATAGGTGTCAGACCAGTGGAATACCAAGTTTGACTGGTATTTCGTACTCACGCAAAGCAGGATATTGAATTAGTAGGCCCATAATATATTTCAACGGATTTCAACGGAGTTCAACATATTTCGACGGATTTCAACGGGAGTTCAAAATATTTCGACGGATTTCAGTGAGAGTTCAAAACAGTTCAAAACAGTTCAAAGGGTATTATGGAAGGCTACTATAATTAACTTAGACAAAATGTTGGTATCCCTATGGGTACGAACTGTGCACCACTTGTCGCAGATTTGTTTTTATTTTGCTATGAAAGGGATTTAATGTTGAGTCTTTCACCAGATACCCAGGCAGATGTTATTGAAGCTTTTAATGACACCTCTTGGTATTTGGATGACATACTGAACATTGACAACCCTTTCTTTCCAACTAAGGTTCATAATATTTATCCTAAAAAACTAAGGATTAATAAAGAAAATGTATCTGATAATAACGCTTCTTTTCTTGATTTAGATCTCTCGATTAAAAATGGTAAAATAATTAGCAAAATCTATGACAAGAGAGATGATTTTAATTTTGACATTGTTAATTATCCCCACTTGGATGGGGATGTTCCCCGAGCAACTTCTTATGGGGTGTATCTGTCTCAACTTATCCGTTTTTCTAGAGCTTGTACTCAAGTTGAGGACTTTATTATTCGTAATCTTTGTATAACTAAGAAGTTACTCAATCAGGGTTACCGTTACCATAAACTTAGTAAAACCTTTGCAAAATTTTATTATCGTAACCCTGATCTTCTTTCCAAATATAAATGTAATTTAAGGACTCTTCTGCGACAAGGACTATAACCTGACTTCTATGGTGATGTGATTTATAAACTTCGTAAGATTTTTGGTCATGATGACTTTCATACTATCTTTGTTAAACTTGTTAAAAAGTTTATCAAAAGAGGTTATGACCCTATCATTTTGCAACGTACTGCATGCTTGGTGGTGGACCCTTTTACAGTTCGCCACTATGCTTTACTCTTTAATTGTACGATGACCGGACAGGCTGTTGACCCTATGATGACGCCTACCTAAAGCTCATTGAGACGGTGGAGTTTGATGTTTATCCATGATCTTTCTTGTCGTGCCCTTAATGGTGTATTCTCTTACTGCTCTGGCTTCTGCCAAGTCATTGAGTACCTTCATTGTGGCTTTTTAGGCTAATGTTTTTTTTGTATTATATTTACACGAGCATATTTGTGTTTTACTTATATTGCCTATTGATGCTGCCTTGTTGGTTAGAGATTAGATCATGGCGGGGATTTCTTTATTTATACTGTCCTGTTTTAATGGGATGACAGTAGGATATGTGTGAGGTTTGGTGCACCCTAGAACCGGTTTAAACC
>JAWPHD010019987.1:0-33492 GCA_037043455.1 Cyrtodaria siliqua | reverse complement strand
ATATAGAGCTAAAAACAATCCGGGATGAAAGAATAAGGGGAATTATTTTGAGAACAAAAGCGAAATGGAAAGTAGAAGGGGAAAAATCTACTAAATACTTCTGCAATTTAGAAAAAAGGCAATACACAGAAAAATTAATACCAAAAATTATAAAAAGTGATGGAAATGAAATAACAGACTTAAAGGAAATACTTCAAGAGCAAAAACAATTTTATGAAACTCTTTACAGCTCTAAACCTTTAATACCCTTATCACAGGAAAACGAACGTTTATTTTTTGATACAAGCAATCCTTTTTTAAACAAGTTAAACGAAGAAGAACGCGACTCGTTAGAGGGACTTCTTAGCGTAAATGAATGTTTAAATGCTTTAAAAAATATGAAAAATGATAAATCTCCAGGTTCAGATGGCTTTACTGCTGAATTTTATAAATTCTTTTGGAAAGATATTGGTATTTTTATGGTTAGATCTTTGAATCAAGGATACGAGTTCAAGTCGTTATCAGTTACTCAAAGGCAAAGTGTGATCACTTGTCTTCCTAAGGAAGGTAAATCAAAACTGCATTTAAAAAACTGGAGACCTATTTCGCTTATAAATGTGGATGGGAAAATTGCGTCCTCAGCTATTGCCAATCGAATTAAATCAATACTCCCAAAACTAATATCGGAAAGTCAAACAGGGTTTTTAAAGGGACGACAAATGGGTGACTTAACACGACTTATATCTGACCTTATTTTAAAATGTGATGAAGAAAATATACCCGGACTTCTTGTTTTACTAGACTTTGAAAAAGCTTTCGATTCTTTAGAATGGAAATTTATAGAAAAATGTTTACGTTTCTTTAATCTTGGAGATTCAATTTTAAACTGGTTTCACACTTTTTATAATAATGTATCTAGTTGCGTACTGAATAACGGACATTGTTCAGATTTTTTTTCAATTCAAAGAGGTGTTCGACAAGGCGATCCTCTTTCGCCGTATATTTTTATAATATGTGTTGAATTTTTAAGTGCTGCTTTGAAATATCACCCCGATATAAATGGTATACGTGTAAGAGACTCTGAATATTTATTAAACCAATATGCTGATGACTCCTCTCTTTTTCTGGAGGATGATGAAAAATCATTAAATAATGCCCTTCAAATAGTGGACAAATTTTACCTTTGCTCCGGTTTAAAAGTAAATTTTGACAAAACCCAAATTATATGGATAGGAGCAAGAAAAGGTTGTCGCGAAAAACTTCATACTGATAAACCAGTGATCTGGAATTATAAAGGAGATTTTAAAATTCTAGGAATAACTTATAACTTAGATAAAGACAACTATTTTATAAATAATTATCATGATAAACTTAATAAAATGAAAAATCTGTTAAACGACTGGTCTTTTAGAAATCTTACGCTTATTGGCAAAACAACAGTTATCAAAACGCTTGCACTTCCCATCATAATTGACTGCTTAACTGTCCTTCCTGACCCCCCAGATCATATTTTCCAAGAATTTCAAAATATTTTACTTAATTTCTTATGGTCGGGGAAAATGGATAAGATTAAACGAACGGTTATAATAAATTCAATAAAAAACGGTGGTCTTAAGTTTCCACATATAAAATCACTAAGCCAGTCACTGAAACTAGTATGGGTTAAAAAACTTTTAGATCCTGAAATATTCTCACCGTGGAAAACACTTGTTCTAAATGATCTAGACGAGTTTGGTGGATATAAAGTGTGGTATCTCCATAAAGATGGAATTAATAAAATAGCAAACTATCAAAATAGTTTTTGGAAAAATGTAATGCATTCATGGGCTTGTTTAGACTGTGAATGTATAACAAACGCAATTGAAATGTTATCAGAACCTTTATTTTATAACTCAAATATTGCTTTAACCTGGGATTTAAATATCGTTAAAGCTTTTTGTCAAAAGGGGGTGTTCTTTATAAATGACATTGTTAGTGAACAGTGCAACTTATTGTCCTATACAGAATTTTCAGATAAATATGACATACGGATTCCATTTACTATATACTATGGTCTACTCAATGCAATTCCAAATACATGGAAAACAAGTATTAAACATGAAACTAGAATTGAACATCCTATAAATAAAAATATCAACAAATTAAAGGCAACAAAAAAGGTTAACTTTACTTTTAATCCAGAATTCTTAAAAAATATTGCAGAAACACCTAACAAATCCCAGCAAAAATGGAATAAAGAACTTGGAATAGCCTTACAAACTGAGGACTGGGAAATGTTATACGAACAAAATTTTAAAATAACTGATGATACCTATCTGCAGAGCCTGCAGTTCAAAATATTTCATCGTATTTTGTTTACCAATGCCAAACTTTATCAGTGCAAAATGTCCGAAACAGAACTATGTACGTTTTGTAACAACTCGAAAGAAACAGTTTTACATTTATTTTATGAATGTATGTATCCAAAAAATGTCCTTTTACGTTTTTTTGAAAAAATCAAGAATCAATGTGGTATTGATGTGCAAATAAAGCCCCAGGAAATCCTCCTATATGTTGAACAGAATGAAAACGTCATTCACTCGATAATTAATATTTGTCTTCTCATTTTTAAAAGTTATGTCTACTCCTGTAAACTGAAACAATGTCTCCCAAATTATAGCGTTTTTATTGAGCATTTGAAGAGATATAAACACCTTGAATTATTCTCATTATATATGTACCCTGAAAAGAAATCTAATGCTATTAAGGCGAGATGGAACACTGTGAATAATATCTTTAACAATTAAACCATAACATTCACAACGTTTATTCCACCTTTTAATACTGATGCTTTAAAGGTGTATATTAATGTTACTTTAGTTTGTACAGATTTCATTACATGTCTGTTCTTCTCAATCTAGTTTCATCGAATGTATTCTTATATGCAATTTTTGCCTAAAATGTGTTTGTATTTATATCATGTATGCATGTACACATATTTATATCATGTATGTATGTACACAAGTGTCTGAATAAAATTATCAAAAACAAAAAAAAAAAAACTCTATATACCCACTCCTTTCTTGGCAGAGCATAAACATGTGAATAGTTTATTGTAAACAAAGGTTTTAATCAGACATGAATTTATTACTAAGGCTGTATTTTGAAAAAAAGATGCAACTGATACCCGTGACTGAATATGCGTAAAATGAATTACGAGATGGTAACCCTTAATTCGACGCTCCAGTTTTGAGGTCTGACCTGGCTGCTTACAGCCGTTTATATTGTGTGTATAGAGTTTGGTTTCCCATATATATTGAGTTATATAATTATATATACCGCTTCGCCAGTAAAAACTGTTTTACGAACACCTACCTTCTATAACATAGTCATGGAACGCATCTTTTACAAATCTTGATGCATTACTCATATTATACAGCTTCTTGTGGTTCGTATTGTTGTCGGTAA
Source organism: Cyrtodaria siliqua (assembly GCA_037043455.1). NCBI lineage: Eukaryota > Metazoa > Mollusca > Bivalvia > Adapedonta > Hiatellidae > Cyrtodaria > Cyrtodaria siliqua. The sequence goes on along the minus strand of JAWPHD010019987.1, from coordinate 30,066 downwards.
ACAACAATGGCACGTGTTTACCGTCAGGACCAACGTCAAATTCTAATCGGAACTGCCCTGCAATTAAACATAGCTTTGATCATGTGTGTCTGCGACAGATTTATGTTTAAGAGAATTTAGCATCTCACCATTCCTAAAACAAGAGGCCCAAGAGGGCCTGTGGACGCTCTACTGGCTCAAGATAAAGTTTATGTATAAGGGGTCATAAGTCTTTTAAAAAGCATTCAACCAGAACATGGCAATGACAGGTGCAACTAGGCTTAGTATTGATCATCCTCGCCAAGATCCGCTGAAATCTGGCAAAGAGTTCAGAAGAGACTACTCTGGACAAAGTTTGTGTATTAAAACATTTAAAGGGTCACAACACTGCCAAAAATCATTCAACAGAAATATGATATGCACAACTTAAGGCTTGATACTGATCATCCTTGTCAAGTTTCGTCTGTATCCAGCCAGGGGTTCAGGAGAACTAGCCCAGAAAAAATTTAAAATCCTTTAAAGGGCCATAACTCTGCCAATTATCTGTAAACCGGAACGTGACGATGACATGCACAACTAGGCTTGGTGCTGATCATCCCTGAAAAGTTTCATTGAAATCTGGCGAGAGGTTCTGGAGAAGTAGATCAGAACAAAGTTTGTGTATTAAAACCTTTAAAGGGCCATAACTCTGCCAAAAATCATTCAACCGGAACACGGCGATGATTTGCACAACTAGACATAGAATTGATCATCCCTAAAAAGTTTCGTTTAATCCGGCCAGGGTTCAAGAGAACTAGTCGGAACAAAGTTTGTGTATTAAAACCTTTAACGGGCTATAACTCATTCAACTGGAACAAGGTGACTATGTACAACTAGGCTTGGTACTGATCATCCCTGCAAAGTTTCAATGAAATCCGGCCAAATGAAGGCCCTTTCGTCTTAATGAGGCCACGATATAGCATATTTCAGAAAATCAAGGGCCATGACTCCGATGTAAATGGTCCAATCTGGATGGTCTTCGAACTTGTCCAAGCTTTCATTGATATTAACAATCTGGTAAGGTTTCTTAAAGATCGGAAGAAAGATGAAGGCCTTATCGTCTTAACGAGGCAAAATATAGGATTTTTGAAAATCATTCAACCAGAACATCACTCGCCATCCCATAAGCGCTTCGGCCAGCAGAGCTAAAAATAATGCAGGTATGAGAATCGGGTGTCGTTATGAACGGAAAGATACGAGTTGTGTTCCCCGAGTTATACATAGCTGTAATATAAATGCTGTAAGTTATAGTCTCTGAAAATAACTGTATTATGACGGTTGTTGGTTGGTTGAATGAATGGTGTTTTATGTAATTTTCAGCATATTTTAGGCCATATGTGACAGTCAGTTTTTTCGTGGGTTGAACCAGTACTGTTCACCTCCCGCAATCCGTAAGAATTGACACTTTCTCACTTCGAGTCGAGCTTCCACACTTAACATCTTTACTATATCGGACACGGAGCTTATTATGATAGTGCATGCTTTCCTTATGTAGTAACGCATGTGTTCCTTATGTAGTAACGCATGTGTTCCTTATGTAGGAACGCGTGTGTTCCTTATGTAGTAACGCGTGTGTTCCTTATGTAGTAACATGTGTGTTTCTTATGTAGTAACGCGTGTGTTCCTTATGTAGTAACGCATGTTTTCCTTATGTAGTAATGCATGTTTTCCTTATGTAGTAACGCATGTGTTCCTTATGTAGTAATGGATGTTTTCCTTATGTTTAGTAATGCATGTTTTCTTTATGTATAGTAATGCATGTTTTAATTGTGTATAGCAATGCGTTTTCCTCATGTAGCAATGCAGTTTGTCCTTATGTAGAAATGCATGTTTTCCTTATGTAGTAATGGGTGTTTTCTTTCTGTAGCAATGCATATTTTCCTTATGTAGCACTGCATAGCAATGCATGTTTTCCTTATGCGGTAATGTATGTTTTCCTCATGTAGTAATGCATGAGTTCCGGTCTGACAACTGAGAGTTGACGTGCGCGTATGTGTTTTCCTGAGATATGTGTATCAATGTTGATCGACTTGTATAAGGTTGTAGTTCCATTTGTAAAATATTATAGTCATACAACTAGCATTGCAATACAGTGAGTATTACCCACAAACATCGTTGTGTTCTTCAAAATACCTAAAGCGGCATATAGTTAACTCATAACCTTATAGTGCATGTGAATTTTAAACCTTATACTGGTTTAATGTTAATATATTAAATTAGAGAAATACTGTTAATCACCGTCATCTTGGACCTGTCCGGGTGCCGCAGTATCGTCAGATGAGTATCCCCCACTATCACAGCCATATCGCTCCATACTGTTGTGTCGACGAATCATGCTTACATCGTCAATATACCGATCCGAACTGTTATGTCGATGCATCGTTTCTCGGTCCAAACTGCCAGGACGGTGCAACGTATCTCGGTCCAAACTGCCATGTCGGTGCAACTGGTCTAACTCGTCGACGTATCGATCCATACTGTTAAGTCGATAACGACCCTGTGTTTCGCCTGGTAACATGCAATTAAAGTAACAATATTAACTAAATAATGCGACAAAGGCGCTTCAACTCATGTAATGATTTAATAGTAAGGTATATACCTAGATTCACCAGCCCATAATTAATTCAAATGGGCAGGTGGGTGATGAGGTTCATAATCAGGCCACAGTGACCTGGACACTCAACCGTCTTACCATAAACTCAGTAGGGATCGTTGCTGCAAAATGGATATTTGTATAAAGTTTCAAGATTTTAGTTCTAATAGTAAATAACAGAGCAGAAGGCGTTTCTCATGATCAGGTTTCCGTAACCTTAACCTTGACCTACTAACCCCAACATTCATACGAGGGGTCAGTGCAAAACTGCTGTAACTCCATATGAATAAAGAAGGAGATACAATTGTTTGCCCTGAACCCTCGAATAGCAGTCATTGCTTTAATACGGGATTCAGTTCAAGATTGAAGGTCTAATAGTTACAAGTTACAGACGGGAAATTGTTTCTTAAGATTCGGTCACTGTCAGGTCGATGTGACTAAGGAAAATGCAGTTTAGTAAGTGTTGGTGTGATACTTACGGTGTTACTGTCTATTAATGTTGCATTGTTTGTTATAGGACGTAGCCTGGTGGGTGTTGCCTAAGTTACACTCTCCCGTTATATTGGGAACCTGGTTTAAACCCACATCGGCCTTTTTGCCACTGACCGTTCCAATGCGGTGGGCCTATTTTCAACCCTTGTATGTTTGTGGCACAAACATTGCCTCGTATCACTCCTTGTAAGTGTTGTGTTTGTTTTTTACTATGCTTGCTTTTGGTTGACTGTGGTCCTTGAATCCTGTTCGGTTTTTATATGTATATGTATATAGACAACTATAAGTTGAAGTTGAATGTTGTTTAACGGCTCATCAACACAGTATAGGGTATTTAGAGCCGCCCCAGAGAGAGGAGAAGGATACATAGGAATCCGGGAACCGTGCCCTACTCGTATTATCGAATAGATTCCAATGGTTCTTCAACGTGCTCGGAGGATAGACCGATACACGGGACCGCCCGGTTTACGTCCCCATCCGACGGACGGGGCTAAGGGAAGTGTTTTGTCCAGGAACACACCGACGAAACTCAGTGGCACCACCGAGGAGTGAACCCGGGGCCTCCGGTTACAAATCCGACCATAAACACTGAATCAAGGCACGATTATTTTTTATAAACTAAAACGTTTACCTAAGGTAGGATGTTCACACCGCACTACTCCGTCCTTTTCCCGTTGCAAGATAGGGTCCACATCAAGGGCCGCCTGTACAGAAATGTCAAACGATTAGATAGGCACGAATGAGCGCATTTCCTGTATCACTCACCCTCTGTTTAAACACTATTTTGTTTACTTAAATATAAAATATTTGGAGATTTATAAAACAACAATCCTATAAATATAAATAACAATACACGTGACACTGTATTTAGAAAAAATAAGTAATATGTTACCCCAGTAATGATGCGACGTTATACGAGTCGCACAGTAACATGTTACCCCAGTAATCATGTGACGTTATACGAGTCGTACAGTCACAAGTTACCCAGTAATCATGTGACGTTATACGAGTCGTACATTAACACGTTACCCCAGTAATCATCCGACGTTATAGGAGTCGTACAGTAACATGTTAACCGAGTATTCCTGTGACGTTATACGAGTCGTACAGTAAAACGTTACCCCCAGTAATCATGCGACGTTATACGAGTCGTACAGTTACAATTATCTGATCAATGATGTGGTGTTATAGGAGTCGTACAATAACACGTTACCCCAGTAATGAAGTGACGTACAGTAACACGTTACCCCAGTAATCATCCGACGTTATAGGAGTCGTACAGTAACACCTTAACCGAGTATTCCTGTGACGTTATACGAGTCGTACAGTAACACGTTACCCCAGTAATCATGTGACGTTATACGAGTCGTACAGTAACAAGTTACACAAGTAATGATTTCTTGGAACAGACACCAGCGAATTCAAATAGTTGTGGTATCTTGTACTTTCTATTTTAGTATAAATGCATAAAGCAAACGGATTGACTTGCTCTAGTAGCAGACTGATTGAATGTTGGTTGTATTACTTGAAAACTTACATCACAGTCATCGCCCCATGACCAGACATTCCTGTACCACAATGTCGGCAACACGTGGATAGTCGCCTTTTCCGGCCCTCTGTTAGCGATGGTGTAGCGCCCTAGAATGTCATTCGGCGTTCTCTTACAGTACTCTGCCGTCACATCGAAGTAGCGTTTCTCGTCAAAAATACCTGGCAAACAGTAATCCAAGAATAGTTAAATATTACCTGGGACAAACAATTGAATTGATAGGCCCTGATATTACTTACAATTTGTGGACAGCGATCATTATTTCCGTCGATATATTAAATCTTATTAACGATCAGCAATTCGTTTTACAAGTCAACACTAATAATTCCGAGTATTGTATATAAATATTTAGTTTTCCACTTAATATCGGCGTGCTGGTAAAACATATCGGTTCAAGGTCACCATATTTTCCTAAAAAAAAAGCAACGAGAGTTGTCAGAAGACAACAGAGCTTGCCTTCTGTGGGCAAGGTCGAAAACAGGAACAAAGAGAAGTGTGGTAGAGAATGGCGTCTGAGAAATGTTAACGTTTTTCGAAGTATGGTCTTGACTTTGTCCAAAGGTCCAACTGACAGGTGGGAGGGTGTTTATTTGAAAGACACCCCACCCTATATAACAGGTATGGAAGGCATACCTCAAATAATTGAAGAGTTAGCCAAAAGGTTCAAGTTTTTCTAAGTATGACCTTGACCTTGGCATAATGTCAAACTGACAGATGGGAGGTGTTCATCGGAATGCACCCCCACACACCCCCCACCCGCCAGCTAGATTCGCTAGATATTGCCACCCGTGGTCGTGGCAATAGCTCCCCGGACTTTCGTAACGGCGAACTAAAAAGTATGATGGTCGATATTAATTGTTTAGATCGGTATTTTTAATAGCATCTTCCTCTCCCAATATAACTTAATATAAAGTACTAACGGGATGTCAAACCCTGTCTTACAGTACCTGTATCCAAGAGTTCATATTCGGGATCTTGGACTGTGCGGCGACCATTCTCCCTCTCTAGTTTGGCATACGGGTACGCCTGCTGGGGGTACTTGTAAAGGGCCTTCATGTACGAATATGTCGGTGTGCTGTCCAAGTAGTAGTAGAGCTCCTTCACATCTTCACCATGGTTACCCTGTAAAGTATGGTGGTTCAACAGTCAGAAACACTTGTTCTGGAACACTAACGTACTTGCAATCCGAGTGGTTGACGTTCAATCATAACCCGTCGCATATTCAGTCATGTGACGTTAAATCGTCAAACAGTTATTTAGTTTTATTTCAATGCGTTGTGAGTAAAACTAAAAACAAACAATGGAAAGCGTTAGAAATGGGTCAATCAGTATTGACATTTTGACTTTTGCGACGATCGCTAATCGTGTTTAAAGGTTCCGCTGACGCGACGCCATTAAACAAAATGTCCGACCATAAAATGACTGATATACAGTTTAATTCTTTTCTTATAACTTTTTCTAAAACAGTTTCCCCTTATATTTGGGCTGTAACTGTAGGTTTCCCAGTATGCATACGAGGTTTATGTATTCTACCTGAACGTTCGACTATGAATCGAACAGGATAAATATTAAAGGGACACGTGCGAATCTTGATTTTTCAAATAAATTGCGGATAGTTTTTCTCAGGGTCATTCAAATTTATTGATAGACCCTGTTTTTCTACAGAACTTGCATTTGTTCAATTATTAATATAAATTATAAGAATAGTTCAAAAAAATTATGTTTGTATATTACTCACTGTTGCATTATATTGCACCAATAATATATTTAAACCTAGGTAGAACAACGAAGAAAAGTTACTCTCCCTTAGAAACATGTGTTATATCCCGTGTATGCAAAAGTCCAATAATTTGAGATTTCACTTAAGACACTTTGAGAATATCACCCCTTCATGTCGAGTTGTACCAGAAAGTCGCGTATTCAACTTACCTGATGTCCGGTTAGACCATACAGTCTCTCTTTCAATATTGGGTCTTTTGTGTTCCAGAGGGCCAGGCTGAGACACATGCGACACTGCCGGTCCGTGATGCCGAGTAGCCCGTCCTCTCCCCAACGATAAGCCCTGGATCGGGCCATATCGTGGGTGAAGTGGTTCCAACTAGAAAACACATCAAAACACCACATTTTATATCAGTGAAATACAGTTAATTACTGAGTAATGCACACGCGGTAAATATATCAAGATTTATCTACATCTTATTTTCCGAACCCTTCGATGTATCGCCACGAAACTTTCTAGAAATATCTAGATGAAATATATCATATAAGTTCTCGAGAAACCAGAAATGGCCACTATGAAAAAAGCACTATGGTCAAAATTCGTTTATGTTTATCTTGAAATACTTTAACCGAAATTAAGGGGGAAAACATATATCTCAAGTTGTATCTTGTACTGCATACTTACTTCTCGAATATTTAATTGTTTGTACAACCGAGACTTGATTAGTCTAGATCATCGGCGACGATTGCTTGTTTTCAAGACAAACGTTTGTATTTACAATCAAGCGTCGAATATGATCTAGACTAATCAAGTATCGTTTGTACAAACAGTTAAATATTCGAGAAGTTGCGATTGGGTCTTTGTAACTGGTGATCCTATTGGGCATTCGGAACTTCTCGATAAAACCGGAAGCGCGGATCAGTAGGAAATGTTGTTACGGCAGAAATCGGCGATGTTACTTAAATTTCTCCGCACAGCGTGCGTTTTCGTACGAACTGTGAATTTAATGTGATAAATGGGAGTCGGACCTAACGAACTGTGTAGAGGATTTGAATCAATTCTGTAATTTGACAAAGATACAGCCTTCGAAACGAGGTTAGTCATATTGGCGTAAACAAAGATGTCGACCATGTGTTATATAGATAATAGGGGGATATCTTTTTTTTATTTTATATATAATATCTGCGACTCCAGTGCCAGTGTAGTTTGCTTGTTATATGTTTTAATACTAGTTCGTGTGATACATATTTATATATGCATATTACTTATCTTAACTGCGTCGGTCGGGTTTAAAAAGCTCACTGGATATTGTGTTATTTTGTTGCATAACCTACATGTAAATAAATATTACTTGACTTGACTTGACTTGACTTAATCAAGTTGTCAAATTTCATATAAAACACATGATTTAATAAGACCCATACACACTGCTATTAGATGATCGTAAAAATTAAAAAGTGATGATATATTGAATAAATATGCAAGCCATCATGAGATATATTTTCTGATTTACATAACATACCTAAAGTATTTTACTTTCCCCGACATGGTCAGCATTTTTTTAAAGGGACACACGGCAATCTTTATTAAGCATTAGAATTAGCGTCTCGATTTATTGATCCAGTGTCATTTTGACGTTAAACCTGCTTGCATTCCATATGTTTAAATACAGTATTGGTGCAATATAATCCCCAGTTAGCAAAAACAAATCGCTTCATACTATTGTTATATTTAATATTAGTGATTGAACAAATGTTATGCCAAAACTTAACGGGACGCCGCGAGTTTTTGAAAAATCAAGATTGCCTTGTGTCCCTTTTAAACCACAGAATCGACCAAAATGTGCGAATCAATTATTCAAGTACTTGGGTCTGTAATTTGATGCTAAATTCATTTACACATTGTTTTACTATGTATATTTTAATATAATATTAGTCCAATTACGACCTAAGATATACGCCACAACGTTTACCTTGTAATTTAATACATGGGTTTTACAAAGTAAAGACATAGATTACTACACAGCCGTCAATTTAAAGGGACGAGGGGCGATCTTGATTCTTTAAAACTCACGGCATCCCGTTAGTTTTTCTACATAACTTGCATTCGTTCAATCATTAATATTAAATATAATAATAGTATAAAGCAATTATTTTTGCATATTATTAATTGTTGATATACTGCACCAATAATATACTGAACCAAACAGCTAACGCACCAGCAGACAATACCTTGAATGTATGAACTTTTTATATGCCGACTGGTACCGTTGGTGATTTGAATGATTGAAAGATATTTTTCTCGTTAAGAATGACATTTGTTTTGATATATTGATTGTTATTATTGAGATATTAAAGGTATTGTCTACTGATGCGTTAGCTGTTTGGTTGAGTATATATTTAAACCTTTGGTAGAAAAAAATTGACTCATTTTTTTTATTTAATCATATGCAAGCAGGTTTAAAGTTAAAATGATACTGGATAAATAAATCGATACGCTAATTTCAATGCTTGATAAACACTTCAATATTGCTATGTGTCCCTTTAAATTGGCTTGTTTCAGTGAAACGGGACATGCGCAGTGAAGCAGACTAAGTAAAGACAGTGTGTCCTACATTCCGGACTGATAACACCGCAAAATTGTTGTAGCTATCCTACATTACACAGCCGCTTCATCGTTAATAATACATGTGTGACATTCTGTAAGAGAAAATGTATGTATGATATAATTATGTATAGGGTGAAACGTCGTTTTTAGCACTCTTTCAGTCATATATGTATAGCACTCAACTTGATCCTCAACTTTATAATGCTGCCTCACTGGAATATCACGCCGTAGAAACATGACAGAATACCCCACCCAGTTACATTCAACTGACTCGGGCCGACCAATCCGAGCAAAACCCTTTATATATCAAGCAAGGGAGCAGCTATTACCATTTTTATAATGTCTCTGGTATGACCCAGCCGGGGACTGAACCCCGGATACGAGGCTCTCTGCAGTTTCAATGTCATAAACACGGTGTCATCGACCTCTTGCATGTATAGGTCAATAAACCCTGCATCGACCTCTTGCATGTATAGGTCAATAAACCCTGGACCAGTAGGACAGGGCTGGTTGTATCACTGCAAATTCTATAGTAGATACTATGGGCGATGAAAAAAAGTAGATATAAAAATCGAACAGAAAAATAGCATTCAAGGACAGACAACCACAAACACGCATAGAAACAAACAACAACTATAAAGATGATTAAAAGGTAAGATAAGACATCACAAACACAAAATGCACACCGCCTTGGAACGGTCAGTGGCAAAAAAGGCCGCGGAGGGTTTAAACCAGTACTAGAGTGCACCAACCCTCAGGTATACCCTATTGTCAACCCAATACACGGGACTGTAAATAAAGAAATCCCGCCCAGTTATAATCTCTAACAAACAAGGCAACATTAATAGGCAATATAAGTAAAACACATAAATGATCATGTTTATATTCTAATATTAAAAAAAGCATAGAAAGCCACAAAGCAAGTACTCAATGACTTGGCAAAAGCCGGAGAAGAGAACAAACCGTTAAGGGTACGACAAGACAAGATTAAAGACACATATCAAACGCTTCCGTCCACTAAACATGCAGTGCGTTGCAAAATGATAGGATCATAACCACTTTTGGTAAACTTTTTAGCACGTTTAATAAAGATTGTATGAAGGTGATTATGACCAAGGATCTTACGAGGTTTATAAATCACATCACCATAGAAGTCAGGTTGCGATAGTCCTGGTCGAAGACGAGTTCTTAAATTGCCACGTATCCACGTTAATTATTTAATTGATGAGGTTAGAGTGTTTATTTAGAGTGTTGTTGTGATTTATTGGAGATATTTGTTTTTAAAAGAGTAGGGTGTTCGGTACGTTTTTTGGTCAAACGCAATGAGGCGTCATGGGTGCATCTATAAACGTCCGTATGTAAAGAAAAGCACCTATCTACCTACCTACCTACCAACCCTATTATTTTTAGCATATAATAGGAACCACACATACAATTGTATTTGGCCTTAGTAAGAATAGGACATGTTTGAGTATAGAGCATGTAGCTTTAAGAAACAGATACTAAAATCATAACAATGCTACCTTGAAATTAAAATGTTGACCTAGTTTTCAAATGTTCGGCAAATTGATTACATTTTAAGGTTGTAAATGTAAAACACAGTGAGTCGCACAGGTTTAAGGTCATTAACCAATACTTTTAATGTCAATTGATCTGCTCTTGAAAAGTGTAACTGTTCAACCATGTTTAATATTTTACCTTGATACTGGGTGACCCTGGTAATTTAGGATAAAACATGAAACTGTCAACGCTGAGCTATACCGCCAACAACAGCCACGACGAGGTATATATATGTTACATATTTTGAGAATCCAAACTCAATAGACACAATATAAACGGCTTTAACCAGTCGGAGCGTCTAGAAATTTGGAGGGTCAAGGATCAAGTATTTAACGTTTCAAACTGATAGCCCTTATTATTGATAATCTCAAAGGATCGAACACTGTATGATGGATGCTTCTGATATATAGAACAGTAGCTGGTTTTTGGAATGAAGACTATGTGTCAGAATGTGTGATTCCGGAGAATAACTCTAGGTATGTTAATAGAACTTATATAAAATATATAGTTGGAATGTTAGGGCCCTATATTTCCCAGGGAATATATATCCCATCCTTCATGAACTTTGCTATCAGGAGGGTGGATAGCACGTTGGACTTGAAACCAGACGCTAAGTTCTGAATTTCGTCGGTGGATTTTTGGGCAAGCCACTGACCCTCAGCCTCGTCGCACAAATGGGGACGTAAACCGGGCGTAGACCGGTTGATCCCGTGTATCGGAGTCTATCCTCCTAGCACGTTTAAGAACCATGGGAAAGTATTTGTTAGTAAGAGGACACGTTCCGTTCCCGGGTGCGTTTGTATCTTTTCCCCTTTTCTGCATGGGGCGGCTATAATGTACCGATGATCAGTTCAACAACATTGTATGTGTTACAGGTGTTTACTCTTTACGGTAAATCCTGTCGTGGGGCGGCTATAATGTATGGATGGTCAGTTCAACAACATTGTATGTGTTACAGGTGTTTACTCTTTACGGTAAATACTGTCGTGGGGCGGTTATAATGTATCGATGATCAGTTCAACAACATTGTGTGTGTTACAGGTGTTTACTCTTTACGGTAAATACTGTCGTGGGGCGGCTATAATGTATAGATGATCAGTTCAACAACATTGTATGTGTTACAGCTGTTTACTCTTTACGGTAAATACTGTCGTGGGGCGGCTATAATGTATGGATGATCAGTTCAACAACATTGTGTGTGTTACAGCTGTTTACTCTTTACGGTAAATACTGTCGTGGGGCGGCTATAATGTATCGATGATCAGTTCAACAACACTGTGTGTGCTACAGGTGTTTACTCTTTACGGTAAATACTGTCGTGGGGCGGCTATAATGTATCGATGATCAGTTCAACAACATTGTATGTGTTACAGCTGTTTACTCTTTATGGTAAATACTGTCGTGGGGCGGCTATAATGTATCGATGATAAGTTCAACAACACTGTGTGTGTTACAGGTGTTTACTCTTAACGGTAAATACTGTCGTGGGGCGGCTATAATGTATCGATGGTCAGTTCAACAACATTGTATGTGTTACAGGTGTTTACTCTTTACGGTAAATACTGTCGTGGGGCGGCTATAATGTATGGATGATCAGTTCAACAACATTGTGTGTGTTACAGGTGTTTACTCTTTACGGTAAATACTCTCGTGGGGCGGCTATAATGTATCGATGATCAGTTCAACAACATTGTATATGTTACATGTGTGTACTCTTTACGGTAAATACTGTCGTGGGGCGGCTGTAATGTATGGATGATCAGTTCAACAACATTGTATGTGTTACAGCTGTTTACTCTTTACGGTAAATACTGTCGTGGGGCGACTATAATGTATCGATGATCAGTTCAACAACATTGTAAGTGTTACAGCTGTTTACTCTTTACGGTAAATACTGTCGTGGGGCGGCTATAATGTATCGATGATCAGTTCAACAACACTGTGTGTGTTACAGGTGTTTACTCTTTACGGTAAATACTGTCGTGGGGCGGCTATAATGTATCGATGATCAGTTCAACAACATTGTATGTGTTACAGCTGTTTACTCTTTACGGTAAATACTGTCGTGGGGCGGCTATAATGTATCGATGATCAGTTCAACAACACTGTGTGTTACAGGTGTTTACTCTTTACGGTAAATACTGTCGTGGGGCGGCTATAATGTATCGATGGTCAGTTCAACAACATTGTATGTGTTACAGGTGTTTACTCATTACGGTAAATCCTGTCGTGGGGCGGCTATAATGTATCGATGGTCAGTTCAACAACATTGTATGTGTTACAGCTGTTTACTATTTACGGTAAATCCTGTCGTGGGGCGGCTATAATGTATCGATGATCAGTTCAACAACATTGTATGTGTTACAGCTGTTTACTCTTTACGGTAAATACTGTCGTGGGGTGGCTATAATGTATCGATGATCACTGTAAATACTGTCGTGGGGCGGCTATAATGTATAGATGATCACTGTAAATACCGTCGTGGGGCGGCTATAATGTATTGATGATCATTGTAAATACTGTCGTGGGGCGGCTATAATGTATGGATGATCACTGTAAATACTGTCGTGGGCGGCTATAATGTATTGATGATCACTGTAAATACTGTCGTGGGGCGGCTATAATGTATGGATGATCACTGTAAATACTGTCGTGGGGCGGCTATAATGTATCGATGATCACTGTAAATACTGTCGTGGGGCGGCTATAATGTACTGATGATCACTGTAAATACTGTCGTGGGGCGGCTATAATGTATCGATGATCACTGTAAATACTGTCGTGGGGCGGCTATAATGTATTGATGATCACTGTAAATACTGTCGTGGGGCGGCTATAATGTATCGATGATCACTGTAAATACTGTCGTGGGGCGGCTATAATGTATCGATGATCACTGTAAATACTGTCGTGGGGCGGCTATAATGTATCGATGATCACTGTAAATACTGTCGTGGGGCGGCTATAATGTATTGATGATCACTGTAAATACTGTCGTGGGGCGGCTATAATGTATGGATGATCATTGTAAATACTGTCGTGGGGCGGCTATAATGTATTGAAGATCATTGTAAATACTGTCGTGGGGCGGCTATAATGTATCGATGATCACTGTAAATACTGTCGTGGGGCGGCTATAATGTATTGATGATCATTGTAAATACTGTCGTGAGGCGGCTATAATGTATTGATGATCACTGTAAATACTGTCGTGGGGCGGCTATAATGTATGGATGATCACTGTAAATACTGTCGTGGGGCGGCTATAATGTATCGATGATCACTTTAAATACTGTCGTGGGGCGGCTATAATGTATCGATGATCACTGTAAATACTGTCGTTGGGCGGCTATAATGTACTGATGATCACTGTAAATACTGTCGTGGGGCGGCTATAATGTATTGATGATCACTGTAAATACTGTCGTGGGGCGGCTATAATGTATGGATGATCACTGTAAATACTGTCGTGGGGCGGCTATAATGTACTGATGATCACTGTAAATACTGTCGTGGGGCGGCTATAATGTATGGATGATCACTGTAAATACTGTCGTGGGGCGGCTATAATGTATTGATGATCACTGTAAATACTGTCGTGGGGCTGCTATAATGTATGGATGATCACTGTAAATACTGTCGTGGGGCGGCTATAATGTATGGATGATCACTGTAAATACTGTCGTGGGGCGGCTATAATGTATGGATGATCACTGTAAATACTGTCGTGGGGCGACTTTAATGTATTGATGATCACTGTAAATACTGTCGTGGGGCGGCTATAATGTATTGATGATCACTGTAAATACTGTCGTGGGGCGGCTATAATGTATTGATGATCACTGTAAATACTGTCGTGGGGCGGCTATAATGTATCGATGATCACTGTAAATACTGTCGTGGGGCGGCTATAATGTATGGATGATCACTGTAAATACTGCCGTGGGGCGGCTATAATGTATCGATGATCATTGTAAATACTGTCGTGGGGCGGCTATAATGTATTGATGATCACTGTAAATACTGTCGTGGGGCGGCTATAATGTACTGATGATCACTGTAAATACTGTCGTGGGGCGGCTATAATGTATCGATGATCACTGTAAATACTGTCGTGGGGCGGCTATAATGTATCGATTATCACTGTAAATACTGTCGTGGGGCGGCTATAATGTATCGATGATCACTGTAAATACTGTAGTGGGGCGGCTATAATGTATGGATGATCACTGTAAATACCGTCGTGGGGCGGCTATAATGTATGGATGATCGCTGTAAATACTGTCGTGGGGCGGCTATAATGTATTGATGATCATTGTAAATACTGTCGTGGGGCGGCTATAATGTATTGATGATCACTGTAAATACTGTCATGGGGCGGCTATAATGTATTGATGATCATTGTAAATACTGTCGTGGGGCGGCTATAATATATCGATGATCACTGTAAATACTGTCTAGGGGCGGCTATAATGTACTGATGATCACTGTAAATACTGTCGTGGGGCGGCTATAATGTATTGATGATCACTGTAAATACTGTCGTGGGGCGGCTATAATGTATCGATGATCACTGTAAATACTGTCGTGGGGCGGCTATAATGTACTGATGATCACTGTAAATACTGTCGTGGGGCGGCTATAATGTATTGATGATCACTGTAAATACTGTCGTGGGGCGGCTATAATGTATGGATGATCACTGTAAATACTATCGTGGGGCGGCTATAATGTATCGATGATCACTGTAAATACTGTCGTGGGGCGGCTATAATGTATTGATGATCACTGTAAATACTGTCGTGGGGCGGCTATAATGTATCGATGATCACTGTAAATACTGTCATGGGGCGGCTATAATGTATTGATGATCACTGTAAATACTGTCGTGGGGCGGCTATAATGTATCGATGATCACTGTAAATACTGTCGTGCGGCGGCTATAATGTATTGATGATCACTGTAAATACTGTCGTGGGGCGGCTATAATGTATCGATGATCACTGTAAATACTGTCGTGGGGCGGCTATAATGTATAGATGATCACTGTAAATACTGTCGTGGGGCGGCTATAATCTATCGATGATCACTGTAAATACTGTCGTGGGGCGGCTATAATGTATAGATGATCACTGTAAATACTGTCGTGGGGCGGCTATAATGTATCGATGATCACTGTAAATACTGTCGTGGGGCGGCTATA
Organism: Cyrtodaria siliqua; assembly: GCA_037043455.1. Classification (NCBI taxonomy): domain Eukaryota; kingdom Metazoa; phylum Mollusca; class Bivalvia; order Adapedonta; family Hiatellidae; genus Cyrtodaria; species Cyrtodaria siliqua. The sequence continues at coordinate 14,324 of JAWPHD010019987.1, read as the reverse complement.
ATGTATCGATGATCACTGTAATATACTGTCGTGGTAGTGGCTATAATGTATGGATGATCACTGTAAATACTGTCGTGGGGGCGGCTATAATGTATCGATGATCACTGTAAATACTGTCGTGGGGCGGCTATAATGTATCGATGATCACTGTAAATACTGTCGTGGGGCGGCTATAATGTACTGATGATCACTGTAAATACTGTCGTGGGGCGGCTATAATGTATTGATGATCACTGTAAATACTGTCGTGGGGCGGCTATAATGTATTGATGATCACTGTAAATACTGTCGTGGGGCGGCTATAATGTATCGATGATCACTGTAAATACTGTCGTGTGGCGGCTATAATGGTTTGATGATCACTGTAAATACTGTCATGGGGCGGCTATAATGTATGGATGATCACTGTAAATACTGTCGTGGGGCGGCTATAATGTATTGATGATCACTGTAAATACTGTCGTGGGGCGGCTATAATGTATCGATGATCACTGTAAATACCGTCGTGGGGCGGCTATAATGTATCGATGATCAGTTCAACAACATTATATGTGCTACATGTGTTTATTCTTCTACGGTAAATACTGTCGTAGAAACTCAGCCAAATGCGAATGACAACATGTTTTAACAAAAATTAACTTAAAGTATTTCAGGGTCGGGCATGACAACCTACTTTTCATAGGAATGTGTTGTGTTGCAACATGCACTTTGAGACATTAAGGTAAACAATCAGGTGAAACATTACAATGCGCTTTGCAGTTCGCACGACACTCCCAATTAAGTTGTTTTATGCCGTGTTTATCAGACTATTCAGAAGTAGGTTGCATGTTGGGGTTGGGTGTTTCGTTGCAAAAGGGTAATTGGTTAGTGAGCAATACGATCTTATTTATTTTATTTTATGCACTAATCATTAAATGGACACAGGCAATCTTGATTGTGTTAAAACTCAAGGCGTCCCGCTAGTTTTTCTGCATAACTTGCAATTATGCGATCATTAGTATTAATTATAAGAGTAGTATTAATCAAACTGTATTTGCATATTATTCAATTTTGATATCATTGTACCAATAATATATTACAACTTATAGTAGAATAAGACGTAGAAGCGAATACTTAAGATCTCACTACACACTTAGCTTGTAGGGTGATTCTTACACCATAAAAAGTAGGGGTGTGTTCTTCGGTTTGAGATATTTTAATAATTGCCCATGGATATTTTCTTTTCTTGTTGCAGGTGAGAAAACAATAGTGTGAGATTGGATGAACAGCGATTAGACGACACTGACAGCAAAATGTGACACATTTGTGGGTGCTCAAAATGCGTATGAATTTAGGTGCAAACTGTTAAGTGAAAACCGAAAAGAGTACCTTGACTGCCACCACTCACATTAAAAAAAAAACCAAACTGGGCTATGTACCAGATTTTGTGGATTTTTATGAGCAGCAGTAACTGTATTTCCCAAAAATTACTTTTAGACTGTAAATGCTTGATTCAGAATGGAAAATTGGACTTTACTGCCTATGGCCAACACAGTTAAATCGAAGTGTGTTGTGAGACCTTAAAATATTAATCTAAATGTAACCAGGTTAAAAGTAAACATGATCCTGGACATATAAATCAAGACACCTATTTCTAACACTTCAAGATTGCCGTGAGTAGTACTACTGACGCGTGTCCCTATTAAATGACGGTACAAATGCATACGTCGACTTCTAATTGTTTGGAAAGAAAAGTACGGGTTCGAATTGAGTCAATTGCACGGACAGCCGCCGCACACACCCTTTCTGATTGAAACCCCCGCCTACAATCTACTACCCGCTCCCGTATTTCTTCTCTGCCCTCTTAAATAATTATGAATGAGCAACTTGTTAATGGGTGGGTGTGTAGAAGTGGGATAATAGAGAAGAGATGAGAAGAGATTAGTGCATAAAATACACAACACGTCTACGAACGGCGATACTATAAACCACCGTATGCAATAAAAAAAAAGAGCACCAGACGTCAAATAAATGAGACTAAGAAGAGATGTAATAAATAAGACAGATATGCCTGTTGTTAATAATATTGCAAAGACAATCATAGGCTATACACATCGACGAGGGTATTGTCTGTATGCTCGAACTGTATAACGTTACGATTCCTTTACTCCACACTTGAATCGAACGCCAAAACATATGCGATTAACTGTTTATAAGTAGCATGTGTATTTACATAGTAGAAGCGTTATAATGTGCATATGCTTTAAAGGGAGTACATCAGGCTTTTCAAAGGGTCTAGGGGTCCGACTTAAATTGACAAATAATGATATTTTCTATTTTAAAGCGCCTAACCATAATGAACGATCCTAAAAATGACCCCTTAGTCACAAAGAAATTCATTCTGTACAGTAATACGTGCTATCCTAGGTTACGCACCAGGGATAATTTCAGCATTTTATGCCTGATTCCGTCCTAGCTATATGGTGTATTCGAAGTTTAAACCTTAACAATATGGTTCGAACATCATATTTTGATGGATATAAGTGTTTTATCATAATTTGGAACATTTTTATAATTTAGATATTTTTAGAAAAATCCTGATGTACTCCCTTTAATATAGACAGATAGACAGACAGACAGGCAGGTAGGCAGGCAGACAGACAACAGACATACAGGCAGGTAGGCAGGCTGGTAGGCAGGCAGACAGACAACAGACAGACAGACAGACAGACAGGCAGGTAGGCAGGCAGGCAGACAGACGACATACAGACAGATAGACAGACAGGCAGGTAGGCAGGCAGACAGACAACAGACAGACAGATAGACAGACAGACAGGCAGGCAGGTAGGCAGGCAGGCAGACAGACAACAGACAGACGGACGGTCGTCTTATAGAACTTACCAGTTTCCATCTTCGAATAATCTTCCCGCACTGTCCCCCACTGTCGCTCAGACAAGTAGGGCCCCCAACGTTTCCAATTTTTTAATCTCCCTTTATCCTCTTTCAACCTTTTTTTCTCAATTCCTGCCATGTAACCAACCCTTAGTTCGTCTGCTGTAATCTACTAATGACTGCCGAAGCCAGTGAATATAAAATTATCCTTTTATCACATCCTCAAATGTCGTCTGCAAACAATGTGTAATTCCACTTATTTATATATCACGCAGAGAACAGAATTTCATCTGACATAATAATTTATTTTCTCGGTTTAACAACTTTCACCATACCAGACCTATGCTGAGTGTGTAACATAACGAAGGCTATATGTGAATCTCGGTTAAAGTAAACTGTTTTAACACGTGGCGTTATTGTGGAAGTAAAGAAAGTCAGCATAAATAATCAAAGCAAGTAAACGATACAATTGTTTATTTCATGTATTCACTGATAATACGACCGAGTTATTGCACTGGGGTTGTTGAACACCGCTGTCAGATAAACAAGATTTAGTCAGCACGTATTTTGAATTCATTCACAAAAACTAACAGGGCAATAGTATAAAATCGGTCAATATCACTGTCGCGGACGGGATCCAGTGTGTGTTGATTTATGAACGGTGTAGATGGTGACACATATGGCAGACACTATTAGCAGCAATCTCTCCCAGAGGCCATTACATTGTGTCATTCGCAACATCTCGTACACTGCTTCGCAACATCTCGTACACTGCTTCGCAGCATGACTCGAATGTGTAATACGAAGGTTTCCATATTGGTTACGTCATACTAGCGTGAGGCGCGTCAGATTCCCGCCAAAACGAATTTGCATTCAAAATCAAAGTTATCTTCAACATTTTGCAATGTCATTTAGCCGATTTCTCCATCTATAGTTTATTAACGCGAAAGCAGTGATAAAACCTTCATCTGCATTGCAAAAAACAAACACTCAACGCAAATTACGCACCAACACGTGTCGGTAGCGGCTGTATTGTTTACATAGCCACAGTGCAACTATTTTCTGTGCCGTTGCCTTACGGCTAACAGAATGTAAAGATTTTGAACATACCGAAGCGCCGTGATACACACGAGGCGGGATCCCGAAGAATGACGGGATTGGCCGAGCGTTCACAATTTTACATTGCATGTGTACGCAAGGAACGATAACTCTGGGTAGAGATTGTATCAACAGGTGACGGTGGCTGCTCAGTAGACTTAAGTAGGCGTACGTGATTGTTTGATTGAATCAACATGCAAATGTTTAGCGCCTAGTCTGATAAAACTAAGCCCTAATCGATTGACAAAAAGCCGGATAACTGTCTGAAGCCGGGAGGAAATGTTTTTCTAATAAGTTTATGATGACGTGTTACTCGGTCTTCTCAGTACGACACCGATCAACGGAACATCCGGTGTTTTAAACGGTTACGAAAATGGACGAGGCAATCTCGATGCACACCAAAGTGAACGCAAAAGACCAAAGGATGAATCAGCCTTTATTTGCATATTTATTACACTAGTGTAATACGATAAATATTACACTCCCACACCGTAAGTTATGTGATAAATCTTGCTTAAACACATATATGGAACCCAATAATATGAAATTACGTCGCTTTGAAGGTCTTTTTAAACCATTTGCAACATGTGCAAGTTCAGTAATTACCAATATGGGCCTTTGTTTCGTTCTAATTGCGTTTACATGTGGTATTTGCATTTGGTGTACATCTCTTATTACTCGGATTACATTATTAATCGGCAGTGGAGTACTTTATCGAACTTGGTCATTTGGTCATAGATGCCAGTAAACAAATAAAACAGTGCACATATGATAATTAATAATGCATAGGCATTTAAACAGGATTCCAATTGCGTCAAAATGCAACAAACTTTACATGCGCTAGCGTTCTACTCACATTTTATGTTTGCTTTTACACACACCCCCCCCGAACCAACACACCCACTACCATCACCACCACACACCCACCACCACCACCATCAACGTCACATCACCACCACATTGTTAGTAGAGCACTTCATTAATAAAACACATGTTCACCGGGTCTCGTTCACGACAGTGAGTGCACCATATGTTTCCAACGGCATGTTCTATTTTTATTGAGTGTGACACAGATATATACTTGTCAATATTAGCCTAACGCTTGTCAGTATTAACACGCTACACTCTACTATTCAGTTTGTTGCCACTAAACGGGACAATATGAAAGTATGCAGGTACGCGCAGGTCCAGAATTTGAGATGATTTATAACGCTCTCAGCCTATCAGCCTTTATTTCAAATCCCATGTGTGTGTGTGTTTTGTAGGGGAGGGGCGGAGGTGTTCCCCGGACCCCGCCTAGATCTGCTTATGTATACAACACATTCAGTTCACGTTTTCCACATGTGAGGTAAACTACACAAACATGGGTTTCACCTATATACTCGTTGTCTACGTGATTAACTGTTAAATTGCATACTCTTTCAATCTCAATGAAACACAGATACCACAGTATCAGTGATCCGGATAAGGTGTTGTACGCTTGAATTGAATTGAATTGAATGTTGTTTTACGGCTCATCAACACAGTATAGGTTATTTAGAGCCGTCCCAGAGAGAGGGGAAGGATACATAGGAATCTGGGAACCTGCCCTACTCTTATTATCGAATAGATTCCTATGGTTCTTTAACGTGCTTGGAGGATAGACCAATACACGGGGCCGCCCGGTTTACGTCCCCATCCGACGGACGAGGCTAAGGGAAGCCCAAGAACACACCGACGGAATTCAGTGGCACCACGGAGGATTGAACCCGGAGCCTCCGGTTACAAATCCGCCGCGCTACCGACTGCGCCACGCCAGCCCTCTATTAGTAACATTACTTTGTTTGTATGGTGTTTTACGTAATTTTCAACACATACGTTATATATGACGGTCGATTTTGTGTGGTGGAGGCAGACTACCAACTTTTCCTGGGTAGAACCAGTACTGTACACCTTCCGCCATCTGTAAGAATCGACACTTCCTCACGTACAAGTCGAACACGCAGCGCCGAGAGGCGACGTATTTACATTTACAAATGCGTATTCTGAAACAGGTTTTGGACAAAGCATTAATGATAAATTGTTACGTTTAAATTCATTGCCATAGAAATACTGCGTATTTCCAATACTGCGTATTTCCTTTTCCCCTTTTATATATACATTAATTCAATATTGCTGTAATGGTTTTCCTTTATTCTTGCTTCTTGCTTTTGATATAATTTTCATAAACCTGCAGGTCTGAGCCGAAACCGTGCTATAACTGCCGGTATATTTCAGCCGTGCTATAAATGACAGATTCGGCAGAACTTATACCATGGTCTACCCAATTTTACACGCAACCTGTCAATCAATATGTCAATTACCGGCATTGAATGACTATGGTACAAAACATTTATAGCATATTTTTCTCGTATGCGATTTGTATTGCACTCTCGGGACTGCGCCCCTCGAGAAGCAGTATAAATTGCACATACTCGAAAAATTATGCTATAAATATTACTTGAATACGATTGTGTGCCCCCGAATTTTCTAAATCTGTAGTTTTTAATATTTATTGGCGTTTTTCTAGTTCGTTTTTGTACGCATTAATTTTAGTTTTAATGCGTGAAAAAATATGCTTGTTTAGTGATATTTACGCAGATACGCTTCTTATCTGGAGCACCGACTATCCCAATCGTGAACGCTCGGCCAATCCCGTAATTCCTCGAGATCCCGCCTCGTGTGTATCACGGCGCTTCGGTTTGTTCAAAATCTTGACATTCTGTTAGCCGGTAGGCAACGGCACAGAAAATAGTGCACTGTTGCTAAGCTGTTGCTACATAAACATTATGGCCGCTTGCCTCACGTGTTGATGTAATATTTGCGTTGCATGTTTGTTATTTACAGTACAGATGAAGGTTTTATCACTGCTTTCACGTAAATAAACTATAGATGGAGCAATCGGCTAAATGACATTGCAAAATGTTGAAGATAACTTTGATTTTGAATGTAAATTCGTTTTGGCGGGAATCTGACGCGCGTCACGCTAGTATGACGTAACCAATATGGAAACCTGCGTATTACATTCGAGTCATGCTGCGAAGCAGTGTACGAGATGTTGCGAATGCGACTGTCCCAGTTAGCGAGTATACATGTTATAGGGATACGTCTGCATATAAACCGCGTTTGTAATGGACTGTAGGCCACTGTTTGTCCTTGAAACATTGACCGTTTCAATTTATTTTTAGCTCTACTGGCGGAAGACCATCAGAGCTTATGGGATGGCAAGTTGTCCGTCGTCTGTTAATGTTTGCCTTGTGAACACTCTAGGGCCTTCATTATTAATCGGGTCTTTATGAAACTTTTCCAATATCTTTATATCAATGAAAGCTCGGATAAGTTCGAAAACCAGCCAGATCGGATTAGTTTACACCGGAGTTATTGTCCTTGTTTTGCTGAAAAAATGTCATAGTAAGCCTTGTGAACAGGCTAGCACCTACATTTATTAAACAAAAGCTCGGTCAAGTTCGAAAACCAGCCAAATCGGTTCAGTAACACCGGAGTTATGGCCCTATTTGAAAATTCCATTTTCTGCCCTTTGAACACTCTAGCACCTTCATTCATTATTTGTCCTTTACCAACCTTGCACAGATAGTTAATATCAATGAAAGCTCGGACAAGTTCGAAAACCAACAAAATCGAATCCGTAACACCTGAGATATGGCCCTTATTTTTTTCTAAAAAATGCCATTTTCTGCCTTTACTTGCACATATTGTTAATATCAATGACAGCTTGGAGTTCGAAAACCATCCAAATGGAATAGAACAGCAGAGTTATTGCCCTTGATTTAGTTAAAAATGCTGTATTTTGCCTCAGGCCTCATTAAGACGATAGGGTTTTCATTTGGCCAGATTTTAATGACACTTTGCAGGGATGATCAGTACAAAATCTAGTTATGTATATCGTCACTGTGTTCCAGTTGAGTGCTTTTTGGCAGAGTTATGGCCCTTTAAAGCTTTAATACACAAACTTTGTCCTGATTTTTCTTCTTGAACCCCTGACCGGATTTCAGCTAATCTTTGCAGGGATGATCAGTACCAGGCCTGGTGATGCATATTATCACTATGTTCCACTCGAATGAATTTTGGCTGAGTTATGTTTTATTAAACAAATATAATATCCCTTTAAAGGTTTTGATACACCAACTTCATCCAGACTAGTCTCTTCTGAACTCCTGGCCGAATTTCAACGAATTTGGGCAGGGACGATGAGTACCAAGCCTAGATGCGCCTATCATCGCCGTGTTCTGGTTGAAGGAGTTATGGCCTAATATACACAAACTTTATCCAGACAATTTTTCCTGAACCCCTTGTCTGAATTTCAGTGAATCTTGGCGGGAATGATAAATACCAATCCTAGTTGCGCATGTTGTTGTCGAGTTCCCTACCAAAGACACTAATATCCAGTAGAGCCATACAGGCGCTCTTGGGCCTCTTGTTAGAACATACTAGTTGCGCATGTTGTTGTCGAGTTCCCTACCAAAGACAATATATATCCAGTAGAGCCATACAGGCGATCTTGGGCCTCTTGTTAGAACATACTAGTTGCGCATGTTGTTGTCGAGTTCCCTACCAAAGACACTAATATCCAGTAGAGCCATACAGGCGATCTTAAGCCTCTTGTTAGAACATACTAGTTGCGGATATTGTTGTCGAGTTCCCTACCAAAGACACTAATATCCAGTAGAGCCATACAGGCGCTCTTGTGCCTCTTGTTAGAACATACTAGTTGCGCATGTTGTTGTCGAGTTCCCTACCAAAGACAATATATATCCAGTAGAGCCATACATGCGCTCTTGGGCCTCTTGTTAGAACATACTAGTTGCGCATGTTGTTGTCGAGTTCCCTACCAAAGACAATATATATCCAGTAGAGCCATACAGGCGCTCTTGCGTCTCTTGTTAGAACATACTAGTTGCGCATGTTGTTGTCGAGTTCCCTACCAAAGACAATATATATCCAGTAGAGCCATACAGGCGATCTTGGGCCTCTTGTTAGAACATACTAGTTGCGCATGTTGTTGTCGAGTTCCCTACCAAAGACACTAATATCCAGTAGAGCCATACAGGCGCTCTTGGGCCTCTTGTTAGAACATACTAGTTGCGCATGTTGTTGTCGAGTTCCCTACCAAAGACAATATATATCCAGTAGAGCCATACAGGCGCTCTTGGACCTCTTGTTAGAACATACTATTTGCGCATATTGTTGTCGAGATCCCTACCAAAGACACTAATATCAAGTAGAGCCATACAGGCGCTCTTGGACCTCTTGTTAGAACATACTATTTGCGCATATTGTTGTCGAGATCCCTACCAAAGACAATATATATCCAGTAGAGCCATACGGGCGCTCTTGGGCCTCTTGTTAGAACATACTATAATACACATTGAGACCTATTATGTCTATTGACAGGTGTCCCTTTACAGCAGATTCACATTCTAATGGGCTCACAACTCACGCTCGAGCGCACGCGTTGACACTGTTTTATTGTGTGTTTTGTTAATTTTAAATGCCTACTGCTTTATTTGATCACGATTTATTATAGTTATACATTTATCTAAGGCCGGAAGGACATACAAGTCAAGTGCATGAAGTGTAGACCGTGATGTGCAGTACGTTGATACTATGAAATACCATACATGACAGACATTACTTAACCTTAACAGGATGGACATGATGTGTAATAAGGGTAGCCTTAACAGGATGGACATGATGTGTAATAAGGGTAGCCTTAACAGGATGGACATGATGTGTAATAAGGGTAGCCTTAACAGGATGGACATGATGTGTAATAAGGGTAGCCTTAACAGGATGGACATGATGTGTAATAAGGGTAGCCTTAACAGGATGGACGTGATGTGTAATTAGGGTAACCTTAACAGGATGGATGTGATGTGTAATAAGGGTAACCTTAACATGATGGACATGATGTGTAATAAGGGTAGCCTTAACAGGATGGACATGATGTGTAATAAGGGTAGCCTTAACAGGATGGACGTGATGTGTAATTAGGGTAACCTTAACAGGATGGATGTGATGTGTAATAAGGGTAGCCTTAACATGATGGACATGATGTGTAATAAGGGTAGCCTTAACAGGATGGACATGATGTGTAATAAGGGTAGCCTTAACAGGATGGACATGATGTGTAATAAGGGTAGCCTTAACAGGATGGACATGATGTGTAATAAGGGTAGCCTTAACAGGATGGACATGATGTGTAATAAGGGTAACCTTAACATGATGGACATGATGTGTAATAAGGGTAGCCTTAACAGGATGGACATGATGTGTAATAAGGGTAGCCTTAACAGGATGGACATGATGTGTAATAAGGGTAACCTTAACATGATGGACATGATGTGTAATAAGGGTAGCCTTAACAGGATGGACATGATGTGTAATAAGGGTAGCCTTAACAGGATGGACATGATGTGTAATAAGGGTAACCTTAACATGATGGACATGATGTGTAATAAGGGAAGCCTTAACAGGATGGACATGATGTGTAATAAGGGTAGCCTTAACAGGATGGACATGATGTTTAATTAGGGTAACCTTAACAGGATGGACATGATGTGTAATAAGGGTAGCCTTAACAGGATGGACATGATGTGTAATAAGGGTAACCTTAACATGATGGACATGATGTGTAATTAGGGTAACCTTAACAGGATGGACATGATGTGTAATTAGGGTAACCTTAACATGATGGACATGATGTGTAATTAGGGTAGCCTTAACAGGATGGACATGATGTGTAATAAGGGTAACCTTAACATGATGTGTAATAAGGGTAACCTTAACATGATGGACATGATGTGTAATTAGGGTAACCTTAACATGATGTGTAATAAGGGTAGCCTTAACATGATGGACATGATGTGTAATAAGGGTAACCTTAACATGATGTGTAATAAGGGTAACCTTAACATGATGGACATGATGTGTAATTAGGGTAACCTTAACAGGATGGACATGATGTGTAATTAGGGTAACCTTAACATGATGGACATGATGTGTAATTAGGGTAGCCTTAACAGGATGGACATGATGTGTAATAAGGGTAACCTTAACATGATGTGTAATAAGGGTAACCTTAACATGATGGACATGATGTGTAATTAGGGTAACCTTAACAGGATGGACATGATGTGTAATAAGGGTAACCTTAACATGATGTGTAATAAGGGTAGCCTTAACATGATGGACATGATGTGTAATAAGGGTAACCTTAACATGATGTGTAATAAGGGTAACCTTAACATGATGTGTAATAAGGGTAACCTTAACATGATGGACATGATGTGTAATTAGGGTAACCTTAACATGATGGACATGATGTGTAATTAGGGTAACCTTAACAGGATGGACATGATGTGTAATAAGGGTAACCTTAACATGATGGACATGATGTGTAATTAGGGTAACCTTAACAGGATGGACATGATGTGTAATTAGGGTAACCTTAACAGGATGGACATGATGTGTAATTAGGGTAACCTTAACATGATGGACATGATGTGTAATTAGGGTAGCCTTAACAGGATGGACATGATGTGTAATTAGGGTAACCTTAACATGATGGACATGATGTGTAATTAGGGTAACCTTAACATGATGTGTAATAAGGTTAGCCTTAACAGGATGGACATGATGTGTAATAAGGGTAACCTTAACAGGATGGACATGATGTGTAATTAGGGTAACCTTAACATGATGGACATGATGTGTAATAAGGGTAGCCTTAACAGGATGGACATGATGTGTAATAAGGGTAACCTTAACAGGATGGACATGATGTGTAATAAGGGTAGCCTTAACAGGATGGACATGATGTGTAATAAGGGTAGCCTTAACAGGATGGACATGATGTGTAATAAGGGTAGCCTTAACAGGATGGACATGATGTGTAATAAGGGTAGCCTTAACAGGATGGACATGATGTGTAATAAGGGTAGCCTTAACAGGATGGACATGATGTGTAATAAGGGTAACCTTAACATGATGGACATGATGTGTAATAAGGGTAGCCTTAACAGGATGGACATGATGTGTAATAAGGGTAGCCTTAACAGGATGGACATGATGTGTATGAGGGTAGCCTTAACAGGATGGACGTGATGTGTAATAAGGGTAACCTTAACAGGATGGATGTGATGTGTAATAAGGGTAGCCTTAACAGGATGGACATGATGTGTAATAAGGGTAGCCTTAACAGGATGGACATGATGTGTAATAAGGGTAGCCTTAACAGGATGGACATGATGTGTAATAAGGGTAACCTTAACAGGATGGACATGATTTGTAATAAGCGTAGCCTTAACAGGATGGACATGATGTGTAATAAGGGTAGCCTTAACAGGATGGACATGATGTGTAATAAGGGTAACCTTAACAGGATGGACATGATGTGTAATAAGGATAGCCTTAACAGGATGGACATGATGTGTAATAAGGGTAGCCTTAACAGGATGGACATGATGTGTAATAAGGGTAACCTTAACAGGATGGACATGATGTGTAATTAGGGTAACCTTAACAGGATGGATGTGATGTGTAATAAGGGTAACCTTAACATGATGGACATGATGTGTAATAAGGGTAGCCTTAACAAGATGGACATGATGTGTAATTAGGGTAACCTTAACAGGATGGACATGATGTGTAATAAGGGTAACCTTAACAGGATGGACATGATGTGTAATAAGCGTTTGTACAACATTGTAATGCTTGTGTGTTGTCTGGCAGAATAGCATCTCCTCTTTTCCCCAAAAAAGTAATGGATAGAGTAAGGTTGCACTGAGTTGGTTAATTTAAACATCGAGATGGGCCAGGTCTACGCTCATCCCGATGTTTAAATTAACCAACGAAATGCCCCATACTCTGTATTTTTGTAGCATGTCCATTTCAGCTCCATTTCAGCTCCATTTCAGCTCTCTGCCATACCCTAACTTGTTATTCTAACTGTTATTCTAATTGTTATTCTAACTGTTATATTAACTGTTATTCTGACAGGTGTTATTTTCAATTAAACGATTTACACCTGTGCTATTACAAAGAGAATTTTCAGTGACCATGCTACAAGCTATATTAATCGATAAGTACATACATTGTGAACGATTATTTCATCTGAATTCATAGTATCATCCATTTATTCGTAATATACCCTTAAAAATATGTTAATGACTAAAAAAAGAACAGTACGTACGTAATATTTATTCATATCCCTATAACATGTTTATACATTTGTGTCACGTTACAGTTTTAAAAGAATACAACTTAACTTAAAAAGTGCAACAAAAAAAAAAAAAGTGCAACAAAAACAACAAAACCAAAACCCAAATACAAAAAAAAAGGGAAACAAAAAAAGGGTAAGTCGTTTAATAAAGCACATTAAAAATGACCCAAATCAAGACATGGTCTTCACATTATTTTGAGGGGTATACTATTGTAACATTACACGAATATGTATATAATCCTCTATATGACATACACTTGTATAAACCTAAGTAACAGTTGATTGTTAAAGCTGCCGTGACCTTGTACATGCTATGGGAGCCTGTACGATGGAAACCAATGATTTGAGCAGAACATGTCGGATTTAACACGACAAAACCACATGGTGGGTGAACATAAATCCGTAAGATGATTTATATATGTTTTAAAATTTTGTTTTCACTGCAAAATGTTTTTATTAATTAAATCTGATTTGAATGCATACAGGAGAAAACGTCTACATGCCAAAATCAACGGGATCTATGGTGCTTGACAAACTCCTCAAGAAATCCTCAAGAAATCAATGAACGCTTCATGTTCAAACATTTTAAGAATAATTCGGAACTTCTCTTCCAGAAGTTAATTTACTAAAATGCTTTATGAAGTATATATCAAAGAATATACTCATGGTTTTGGATTACCCGAATTTTGCATATTTACTATAAATTTTATAGATAGGTCACTGTACGACACTTCACGTAAAATAATGTATGTCAACAACAATTCATTGAGCATTTCTGTTGAGGTAAAAGAAAATGTAGCATCAGCATCATCAACAACTGTTAAATTTTGTGTTGAAGTATGTAGATGGTTTAACGTCATTTTAAACTATCGTTCAATCGAACGTGCGTTCGTACGTACATGTGTGTGTGTGTGTATTTCCACAAAAGCCACCAGAGGACCCCGGTACAGCTAGGTTCATTAGAGTGTGGACTTGTCTAGATGTTATATGTAGTCTGTAATGTTGAATCTGCGTCGTTTCTCTTGTAGATATGCTGTGTTGTGTCGCTGGGGCAGTGTGTGTTGCCGGTTGGTGTTGTGGAGCCTACATCGGCTAG
>JAWPHD010019986.1:0-33498 GCA_037043455.1 Cyrtodaria siliqua | reverse complement strand
TCTTGGATGTAGCACTGACCTAATTTTAACAAATCTAAAAAGCATTCATCTAAGGATCATCCAGGTGAAGTTTGGTCAAAATTAGCCAAGCGGTTTCTGAGAAGAAGTCATTTGAAGAAAAGTTAACGGACGGACGACGGACGGACGACGGACAACACACCATCCCATAAAAACCAAACTGGGTTATGTACCAAAGTTTGTGGATTTTTATGAGCAGCAGTAACTGTATTTTCCAAAAAAATACTTTTAGACTGTAAATGCTTGATTCAGAATGGAAAATTGGACTTTACTGCCTATGGCCAACACAGTAAAATCGAAGTGTGTAGTGAGTCCTACAGATGCTACATTAATCGACTGACAATGATGTACAACTGAAATTAAGAATCAGTCCTTGAAGTTCAATTGGAAGAAGAAATGAAGTCAAAAAATATCATAATTACAGTCTTCGAATAAACAGCTTTGTATTTGTGCAGCACATTGTATTAAGTTGTATCACTGTATCGGACATAAATAAACGCTGTTGGATTCTTTTCTTTGAATTAATATTTTTTCATGCACATGTACCTTATTTTATTCACTTAACCCATTTTATTCTGCAGGCAAATTCGAAAAGTATTCCTGTAGACCTGAACAGTTTTGTGGTTTCTGCTGCTGCAGCAAATTACATTGTGGTGATGTAAGTAAAATGTGGTTCACTAGGTCAATTTTTAAAATAAATTAACAAAACTATATATCATTATGTAGGTATTTAAATACCCTACACAATGAAATAATTTTAAAGCAATATTCATGTAAAAACTAATTTAATGAACATTAAAATACGTGAGCATGCGAATTGGGTCAAAATGATGTCCTGCCTTACTTTCACCAACATGTTTTGTAAGATATATTCATTTTTTCATTAACCCAGAGTGTAGATTGTAGAGAATTTTAAGTCATTTCTAGTGCTGCAAGAATCTTTGAAATCCATAGAGAACTTCAAAAGTTATACTAATTTTTATAAACTTGGTCAAACCCTATGCATATCGGAGTCTCGATGACCAACTATTCCCAAAGATCATCTTCCGAAATCATACTGAAGGAATGATGGGGTATTGCTTCTTCAGGTGCTGGAAAAAGCATCCCATGGTCTAAATATTGTCTGAGATGGCATGGATGGAAGATTTCCCTAACACATTCCTCCAGAAACCAAACATTTTCGTCATTTCCATAGTCATCCAAGTCAAAATCAGCAAAAAAAAGTCAATAGTCACTTTCGGTCTAAATTCATTTGTTGTTTACAGTTTCCTCTCGCTAAAAGTTGTCCAAAACATCGTCTTCCTCATCTATAAACTAATATTCGTCATGAAATCCCAAAATAACGACATGTCAACAACAGTCATAACATACGAATGGAAATGATCCCAAA
The DNA here is from genome assembly GCA_037043455.1 of Cyrtodaria siliqua. Lineage (NCBI taxonomy): Eukaryota > Metazoa > Mollusca > Bivalvia > Adapedonta > Hiatellidae > Cyrtodaria > Cyrtodaria siliqua. Next base: position 32,090 of record JAWPHD010019986.1, on the reverse strand, counting down.
TGCAAAGAGTAGGTACGAATGTATTCGTATCCCGCATGAAATGGGTTAAAAAACAAACAAAAAATTATTACTTATTTTGCATGGTTAATGTAAAGATTTCTTTTATTTAAGTCTTTCTTGTTTTGTTTTACATTTTGACTATTTTTTTAAATTATTACGGAAAATATTGAAAGAGCCGCTATGAGTAATATTTATATATATGTATTTTTTTTTGCTTTCACTCTCTAACTTTCCCAAACATTATTATGATTCAGGGAAACATTTATAGAAGACAGTTTATCTAAAATGTACATCTTTTGCATATTTGCACACCCAAATCTTCATTTTCTGCCTAATACACTGTTCCCCTTATATCGCGAAATCGCATTATTTGTTCACCTTTAGGCCAGTTTTTTTTTACTATTAGGTTTAATGAAGGGTAGGAGGAGGGAATAATAATAAAAAAAAAATTCATGAAAACATTGATTGATTGAATTGGATTTTATAGTCGCACAGACAGCTAAGGTCATATGGCGACTTTCCAGCTTCCATTGGTGGAGGAAGACCCCAGGTGCCCCTCCGGGCAATTTTCGTGCACGGGCGGGCACCTGGGTAGAACCACCGACGTTCCGCAAACCAGCTGGATAGCTTCCTCACATAAAGATGCCTAGGCCCCTGAGGGATCGAACCTACAGCGGTGAGGGGCACGTGATTTCAAGTCAGAGACGTTAACCACTCGGCCACGGACGCCCCTTTCATGAAAACACACCCACAAAGGCGTCTAAAAGAAAAAAGATTGTATAATAGTATTAAATGACTTCAATCTTAGTTTAAAGGGACACATGGCAATCTTGAGTTTTATTCAAACATTTAAATTTGCTCCTCAATTTACTTATCCTGCGTCATTTTGACTTTAAAACTGCTTGCATATAATTAAATAAAAAAATGAAATTTTGACTTTCTTTCCCTATTTTACCAAATTTTTAAATATATTACTGGTGCAATATTATAAAAAGTTAGTAATATGCAAAAATAATTTGTTTTGAACTATTCTAACAAGTACTATTAATGATTGAACAAATGCAAATTAAGAGAAAAACTAACGGGACGCCGTGAGTTTTTAAAAAATCAAGATTGCCGTGTGTCCCTTTAAGGTAACACGTCAATTAAAAGGCAATATATTATGGTTTATTTCGATTATTTGTTGCAAGCTTCATAAAATTTCACCTTGTGGTCTTATAAACTGTTGTATGCAGACAGACAAACTGATGGATAGAAAACATAAAACCATGTATTAAAGTCTAAAATTAACTGCGCATTCTGGCTAATCAAAATATCTGTCCCAGTCAAGCCAGTTAAGCTTTTTTTTATTTTTTTTATTTCGGCAATAATTGGGGTCGGCGGGTCGGTAAACCTAAAAAATTAAAAAAGTCTGGCCTTATCTCGAAAATCGCGCTTTTACCCCCCAATTAACAGGCCTGGGCATCTTCCCTTATTTCTGAAAAAAAAGCTCTGAGTGTGTGTGTGTATACATGCAGTTTAAATACTGTCAGCATGTATATATTATTTCTAAAAAAATAAATATACGATATATTCTTTATGATGTATTCTTTGTGATTTTCACGAATGTGTAAGTTGCATGCAGTCGGGGTTTGGAAAATTCACAACCCATATAAAATCGTGTTTTTCACCTTCCAGTTAAATTTGTTTGGAAATAAGTTGTTATTGTGAGAATGAAAGTATGTTTATATCTGAAAATGGTCCCATAATGATATATAGGTTTACACTATCAAATATACCGAAAGGTAGGGGTTCGGATGTTAGGGGTTCGGTGCGGTATTTGAGCGGGTTTTATACCCTTTGAGAATGATAAAATGTGAATTATTTCACCAGTGCATGTATTTAATGCGGGGTTCGGGAGTGGGTTTTATACCCTTCAAATGTACGGGTTTCAATGAGTATCGTCTTTCTATCTGTTTTCGACCGCCATGTTATTTCGAAAAAAAAACGGAAATTACGTCTGCCCTGAATTATTGTGGGAATTTCGTCATCAACTTTTATGACTGTCTGCTTAATAAATAGTTCTAAACAACAACAGAAAAAACTTGCAAATAAGACTGAGTTTTTAAGGCTATGGATAATTTTCCTGTGGATGTAGGGCTTTGTTTCTTCCTGTTCAATTAAAAACATAAAAAAACTGTGGATTTTGCTTCTTCTTCTTTTGCGCTGTCAGCCAGTGTGAATTCAGGTCATACAATCTGCATAAAATTTCCAGTATGAAAATACTGCATCTTGGGAAAAAACTATAGTAAATAAAGTGATCGGAAACACATGCCATTCAATTTGAGGTCATACATTTACATATGTTATCGGATGGAAAATAAACAACATTTAATCAAAGTCACGGTACTTTTTGTTGCAGCTTGAATTCTTTATTTTAGCTAACATCATATTATGTCAAATATATAATGTTTTACTGATACATGTTAAGTGATCGTAAACTAAGAGGTCGAAGATACAGTACAGCTCACGCGAATCCCACACTTTACTCTTTCACGCTGAGTGAGGAATTTGCAAATCGCGCAATTACGCGGAGTTTTGATGATAAAACTACTCGGAGTGGGAATCAGCCAAGTGTAAAGCTCTCGGCGTACTTATGCCACGATACTTCGCGTAGACAAACTCAGAGTTCACCGAGTCGAAACTGCACAGGTAAAGGGTGCCACTTTTTCTAATTGCAGTTATTTTAATACATAATTAAAAAAATTGAAGCAAAAGACAATTTTTTGGAAAAGCTGATGTGGAAAAAAACAAATACCCGGATTATGTATACTGGGTCACGCTAGTTATATGGCGGTTCCTAGTACCGGCGTTTGAACAAAAATTCAATTAGTAATTATTATACTGGAAATTATAATTATATTTTTTAATTAATTGTTATTTGTAACAAATTTTACTCTTCTGCAGTTTATTATTAATACATCGATGGGTTCTTTAGTCAGAAATAATCAGAAAAAATTGTAAAGAATTTCGGGTCATAAACCCGTTATTAGTGCCGCCTTGTTAAAAGGTACAAACATGGTCAAGGATTATGGGTATTTATGTCGGTTGAAGAAGTGTGACTTTTGGACAACATAAACGAACAAAACTTGTGATTAAAAGTTTGAAATACGTATGTTTCGAAATTTATTCATTGTATTTATCAGTCTTGGGCAGAAAAAATGCACTCGGCGTCTCATTGTTACACAAGACATTTAATTCAAAAATAATTACTACTACTTAATTTAAGTCATGATTTATTAATAGAAACTGATATCATTTCATGACAGTAGCACACAAGTTGCTGAAACGTAAATGTAAATACAATTTATCGATTGCCGGTGGAAAAAGTTAACAAAAAGTGTCAAAAGACAAGAATCGGCATGTTCGTACCTGGGACAACTGATTGTGAATGATCTGTTTCAGCTCCGAAACCTTTTCTGCTGGTAAAGCCATCTTGTAGTAGGTTTATGTGACCTTAATTGTTATATTCTGACTGATTCCTATTCGAAAGCACCACCGAAATATTGTATTTCATCGTGAGTTTTCGAATAGCATCTTCGGTTTGTTTTGATGCAGCGGGAATGCGAGTGATGTCCCTTGCAATGAAGCGGTGTTAAGGTAAATAAACACCTGATGAAAAAAGGCGCGAGTAGGTAACGTGAAGTTCACATTACAAATGTCTAAATATGCAATGTAAGTCATTGTTTTTATTTTTAATATGAACTAGGTACTACCTATGTGACAGACAAAACCACTACCAGACTTTGATTGCAGTAAAAACAGTAGAAACTCAAGATACTGTTTTTTTATAAGTATAGTCAGGGAGTAATTATACGGGGAGGAGAAACGGGTTCATAAATCGAGCTAGATCGCCGCCATTTACTATTTTATTATATACAGGTAAATCGATCGTAAGCGCGTTACATGTGAAAAGTTAAAATTTCAGCCAGCATCTCGAATTAGGCAGTTTTTACAGCCTCTTTTTTTACGGTTTTCTGTTACAATCCAGGGCTTTTTTACCTTCTATAACAGAGGCCTGTAATATCCATTTACGTTTCACCAGTCAGTATTCACCAATGAGGACATAACTGATATGCCAACACCAGCAGGGGCACCATTCACTCCAATGTCAGACATAGTGGTCACCATAGAAGGGGTTGCAAAGCTCTTAAAGAAGATGAACCCAAGCAAAGCCTGTGGACCCGACCAGCTTCCTGCAAGGATCTTAAAAGAACTAGCCAATGAAATTGCACCATTCCTGACGGTCATATTCCAAAGAAGTCTACAGCTTGGAGAGATACCAAATGACTGGAGGATAGCAAACGTCACGGCAATCTTTAAGAAGGGAGAAAAGTACAAGGCCAGCAATTACCGTCCAGTATCCCTTACAAGCATTTGCTGCAAGATACAGGAACATATCATAACTAGTAACGTCCTCAAGCACCTTGATGCCCACCACATACTCACGGACTGCCAGCATGGATTCCGAGCCAGAAGGAGCTGCGAAACACAGCTACTAACACTAGTTCATGAACTAGTCACAGCCCTCAACAACGGAGTCCAACATGACTTGATCATCCTGGACTTTTCCAAGGCATTTGACAGAGTCCCTCATGAACGTTTGCTGAGGAAACTAGCCCACTATGGAATAAGAGGCAGCACACTGATGTGGATCAAGGCATTTCTATCGAAAAGAGAGCAACAGGTCCTAGTAGATGGCGCCACTTCAGACAGTGTGCCAGTTATTAGCGGAGTACCTCAAGGCACGGTATTAGGCCCACTGTTGTTCCTCATTTTTATAAATGACCTTCCAGACAGCGTACATTCAAGAGTTCGCCTCTTTGCTGACGACTGTATCTTGTACAGACCAATCAGAACAAGACAAGACAGTGTTGACCTCCAAGATGACCTAGATCGACTCGCCGAATGGGAAAGTATATGGGGCATGGATTTCCACCCAGACAAATGCAGCACCCTCAGAGTCTCTAGATCAAGATCACCGGTAGCCTCTAACTACACACTGAAGGGTCACGTCCTAGAGACCACGGATTCGGCAAAGTACCTCGGGGTGGAGCTACAAAAAGACATGAATTGGAGCCTCCATATCGACAAAACAGTCAAGAAGGCGAACAGTACACTAGGATTCTTGAGAAGGAACCTGAGGATTTCCAACGAACAAACAAAGTCCTCGGCATACTTCTCACTAGTAAGACCCACCCTAGAGTACTGTTCTACTATTTGGAGCCCTCACACCCAAGAGCACATCAGGAAGGTAGAGATGGTTCAGCGTCGGGCAGCACGGTATATCACTAACCGCTACAGGAACACTAGCAGTGTCACATCTATGTTGGAGCACCTAGAATGGGAGACTCTGGAGTCGAGGCGTACTAAGAGCCAACTCACCATGCTCTTTAAGATTATTCACGGGCTAGTGGACATACCAGCATCCGAGTTCCTGACACCTGCATCATCTCGCACCAGGTCCAATCACTCTTTGAAATTTAGACAGTTATCTTCTTCCAGCGACTATCTCAAATTTAGTTTTTTCCCAATAACAGTTTGTCGTTGGAATAGTCTACCAGCCACTGTGGCTGAGGCTCCTGATTTGGTATCTTACAAACAGGAGCTTTCCAAACTTTCATTCTAAACCCTGTCCCAGTTGATTGTTTGTTAGGTTCTAGTGATTCTCAGTGCTATGCTGGTTGGGTGAATTCCCAGGGGCCGCTACGGTAGCCAGACAGGATTGATGATGAAGGCCTATCACGCAATTAGCGACTAAGAATATCTTCCTTCTACCTTTCCTATCCATTTTTAGTCATTTTTTCTTCTCACTTTAATTCATTGTTAAGTATATTTGATATTAATTAATGCGCAACCAACCCGCGTTGTAATCGTCAATTGTGACGGAAACGTGTACCATACAGATACAGATAAAGGGCCTCTTCCCAACAGAAAATTGGACTGTTTTTTCCCAACTGTGGCAGAAATATTTCCCAATCGGAAAACAGCAGTCACTCAGAATTTGAGAAATAGCATGAATTCTGCAGTGTGTTTTTGGCTGCTAAATAAATTCCGACTTGGAAAAGTTAATAATTATGGTAAATAATGGATGACAATATAAATAAAGTATATTAATGTCATATTTACTTAATTTATGAAACCTTGTATTTTTCCCAAAATGAGAAATAAGCGCGTTCTTTTTTCCCAAAATGGACAGGCCTGGGCCTCTTCCCAATTTTGTGGAAAAAAGCCCTGCAATCAACATCACGAAATTACCTTCTTGACAAAGATAAATATGTCTACTATTCACTTTTTGTTTTTATTAATGCCTAATGTAACCCACACTTCGTATCTCGTTTGCAATAGCTCCACACCATTTTTAAAAATTTCAGCTGATATCTCAAAAGGCACATTTTTATCACCTCTTTTTAGTCTTTGTCTTCTAAACACCACCTTGAAATTACCTTTTTGACACAGATCAATACTTCTACTATTCACTTTTTGTTATTATTAATGCCTAAATAACCCTTAGTCTCGTATCTCGTTTGCAATAGCTATACACTGTCACCATTTTTTATTTGGCGCAGAGTGGCGCCATCTTTGTTACACGGAACCGTCTGGTGAAATGTGCTTTTGTACATGCAAACAAATAAATCCAGGTAGATTGATGTTGCATTGGTCGGCCGGTTAGCTCAGTCGGTAGAGCATCGGAACGGTAGTCCGAAGGTCCCGGGTTCGAGCCCCGGTCTGGCTGCACATTTTTGTAGTCCTGTGACATTTTGGAATCAGAGGACACAATGTGAATAAATAATACTTATGTTTACATTTCGCACCTTTATTGAGCTTGTAAGTGTAATAATTTATAAGAGTTTGCGGTTTTTCACACACACGCGAAACAACCGGAAGTAGTCATTTTCACGCAGTAGTGAAACACACGCGTGACAACATATATATACGGCAAAACGATCCGTTTCTCCTCCCCGTATACTTACTCCCTGGTAAAGTCAATGACAAATTATTTCAGCCTCAGGGGCGGAGACGTGATTTGAGATTAGGGAGAAGCGGGGTGGGAGTGGATGAGGGGTGGGGTGTTGGAGTGGGGAAGGGCTGGAGCACAGTTTTTAAAACGCAACAATTTTTTAAAAAAAAAATGACAATTCTATTTGCATACAAATTTACATAATTTTTCAGCTTTTAGAAAGTAATGCATAAACACAAAATTGCCTATGCTACACTATTATATACATGTAATTTCACATAATATTCCAGATATATCTCAACGTGTATTGTACAGAAAGGGTCTACACATAATTACAGAAAGGACAACTCTATCATGTCGTAGACCTTTTAATCAGAGTATATTGTGTTTCACGAAATTCATACATGTTGAAGTTGTGCTTGAAAAAGTGAAGCTATTTCAGTATTGTGTTTAATGTTTACTGGCAAAGAAGCGATAGTCGTCGAGAAGCAATAGCCGTCATTCTGTTATAACTTTTAATTTTGATGGGATTTTTTCATTATGTGTTATCTGAAATACATTTATAAGCGCTTAATCTAAAAACAAAAACAAGAAAAAATACGGCAAAAAGTAAATATTGACTGTAAAATTGACCGCAGACTCAAATATGTATTTTACACTGCCCGGTACATCAACATTTAAATAATGATTGCCTTGAATACATTCCAAATTGTGCTCTTCTTCTTCTTCTTCTTCTTCTATATTTACATAATTTTTAATTACTACTTAATTTCTTCATCTTTTGTCGGTTTTTGCGCACAATATGACCTATTTATGTGTCGACGTGCCCTAAAACACCATTCATTCATTCTTCTTCTTCTCCTCCGTCTTCCAATCTAAGGAATGTGTGTAGTCCTGGATAAAACTGACAAATGCTGTTAAAAACAGTCGACATTTATTATCGCTATGTACTTTGTGAGAGGGTGGGTTGCCAAATTTGGCCCTGAAGTCCTCAATGGTCTGGGAACTCATATTAATAATTAGATCTATGCCTTGAAAGTAATTCTGATATTATTGTTTTAACAAAATCAGTCTCTTCCCTGTCTCTGATTCCCATGTTGCATTTATACGCATGTAACATTAGTGATGTTCGTCCATTTTAAATATAGAAGCATGTATATTATTCTACAATAAATGCTGACGTTGTTTGGATCAATCTTATTTTTGATGCCGTCGTGACGTTATATCGTGACATCAGAGGTGTTTCCTATGGATAACAAACTGACGTTAACAAAACTAAATCTCGTTATGCGTGATGTTATTTATACGTGATCCAAGATGGCGGGGCCCAACAAACCCGTTTATTTGAAGGAAAAAATCGTTCATAGCTTATAGAAAAAAGTTAGTTTGGTCTGTATATTTGAATATATATACGTAATTATCTAAACGCTCCGCCAGACACATCCTTTGGCTCTGTTGAGCTTTGCCCATATTATGTTGTAGAACAAAAGTTCTCTACAATATCCTCATAGTCTATTCTAAGTTATAGATCTACTTTCACTAAAATTTGAAAAGTTCGATTTGAGCGTTGACATTTTCTTCATAGTAACAGGACCTGTCTTGGATTGTTATGAAACGAAATCTCGTAAATTCGCAGCCGTCACGAGACTTCAGAAGCCATTTTTGTTGGAAACTAACACGCTGGTTTCTGCAATAAATAACTGTAACAATTTATCAAATATATCAATAATTTTCGACCATCACATATTGTTTCATAGATTGATCTGGTGTGTCTTTAGTAAATTGTTTGTTTTACTTTGTAATACAAACTTTTACTTTGTAATACAAACTCATGGAGATCTTTTTGAAAAATGAAAAATGCAGGAACACAGCGTTTTATGGTGGTGGTTGGTAACGATTTCCCAATTCAGCAAAAATTTATATGAGTAAAAAATTAATTATTTATTCAAGTAAAGGTCATGTTATTGTACTGCGCTTTATTCTTTTGTGAATGAGCACTAACTTTAGAAATTTGGGGCTTGTTAATTTGTCATGAAATGGCAATTATTTATTTTTTTTGAAAATATGGCTGCATGACCCATCGGTTGGTAACAATTTCCATCTAAAATTCATCATTATCATATATATGTATTGATCTAATATTTGAGTAATTTAAGACTATGTGATTGTATTAAAGGTTTGACATTTCCGAAATAATGATTTTTGAACATTTTAACTTGGTTCTGAATTTTACTAATTTTCACCAGTTTTCACATGCACATTTTGAATTAATGGCCATTTTGTAAAGAATGATGGAGAGGTCTCAAGTTGACATTTTTAGAGATTTACCAGTTGGAAAACATTAAAAAAAATCATTACCCTAAGGCCATACTTAAAAAAGTGTTTGTTTGCTGTGCTCCGACCGACCGTCTAAAAAGGCAGCGACCGATTTTTTTATAGCCTTTTCGGATTTCTTTTTTTTTTTACTTTAAAAAATTAAAAAAAAAAATATTATATTATTTATTTTTTTACTAAAAAATTATTCGTAAAGAAATATTAATGAGGTTATCCACAGACTGCTTTATAATACATTGAGATAGGAAATTATGATTGTTAAAATGCTTAACTAGGACTGTGGCAAAAAAAAAAAGAAAAAAAAAAGACCTAGGGGCAATTCGGGAAAATACGGACAAACGTATAAATACGGACACTTTCCCAAGAAAAGCCGACTTCTTACGAACTATTACCAACAGGATTACGGGTTTCACCTTTTTGGTTGTTAATTTCTTCCTCTCGGTTCCACACGCAGAACCGTCTATGTCACACAAAATATGACATATGTACACAGACGTCATACTTGTTCCAAGAAGTCAACCACGCTTCCTTTCTGATTTTTCGCCAACATCGATAGGGTGTTGTATCTCGATAGGTGTAGTAACAGTGCTATTACAAGTATAATTTTTAGCAAAATATTCAATAAATGGTACATTTATGTAGATGAAAATGTCTGTTTCCAGAAAGTTACAGGTTTGATGGTATTTGAAAGAGAAAATATTGAGAAAAATTAGATTTTAAAATCGTCCGAATTTTCCCATGCCACTTTAGAGCAGTCGGATAAATACGGACACACACTTTCTAAGAGCACAATGCTTGTCCGTCGATGTCCATCTTGCGTTCTTCTTATTTATGCTTATTCCAAAAGAAATAAAACGTAACAAAAGAACGCATACAGTATACTAGTAAAGAAATACAAATAATCATCGTACAATAATTAGCATTAAAACCTTGTCTGGGTAAATGCAAGTTTAAAAACTGTATACTTATTATAATAGTAGATAATTAATAATGATGACGAGATAGTGGTTCTGCATAATCATTTTAAATAAATTGAAAACACTTTTTGTCCGAAAACACACAAGTTTTCTTTCTTTTTGAGGCAATATGTTGAAGGTCATCATATATTCAGTTTATGCTTCGGGCATGCATCACCATGGCAACCGGTGGTTGACTGTTGGTAAAGGTTACTATGGCAAACATGAGACCAACAACCCTTTCGATCCATATGCCACAGCAATAAATTAGGACGTATTTGATGGTCGATGTGTTGCTTATCTAAGGCGGTCCGATGCAGCCTTGATGTCGCAGATATAGAGGGAAAACCTGATAGAAGGAAACATTCTTACTAAACCAAAATTTGAACCTATATTCAAACGAGGTGGACATCTGCAACGTTGTAATTTAGGGTTTCGCTGCAAGGAAGTGATCTTACCAAAGGTCGTGGAAATTATTGAAGGACATCCTCTATAAAGTTATCTAAAAATGTTTACTAACGTTGTAGAAAGGCTTCACTTTGAGAAGAAATCTTAGAAAAACCCGAAAGGCAGAGGCAGAGAGATAAAAATGAAATGATGTAGATGTAAAAACTCTGGCTCAAACGAGTTGAACTGTGTTCCTACGTTGTTGTTTTTTAAAAAGGCTCGACTGTCCGTATTTCCCCTATTGGAAATTGGTATGTCCGGATTTTCCACCAATGCGTCCGTATTTTCCCTATCGCGTCCGTATTTTACCGTTTTCACTGGGGTTATAAATCTACTATTTGGACTGCTTTGGACCTATTGAATACGTTGAAATAAACGATAACATGCGAGGACAATGTTATCCGAATTGAATGATTGCTTTGGTGTCCGAATTTTCCCACCGCATTAGTCACAGGAACGTCTCAAACGAGACCTTGCAAAAATCGTCCGTATTTACCCGGATTGCCCCTACCTACATGTACCTACCCACTTAAAAAATTCAGGGTCGGAGCACAGCAAACAAATATTTTTTTAAGGATGGTCTAATGTTATTTAATTAATGAGGTATTTTCAAGGTATTTGCATTGTAAACCGAGTTTGATTCCCCCGTATTGCCTCCAGGTTTTTCAAAACGCGCTCTGTCATTGTTCTAGCAAGGTACTGAGAAAGTATGCCATTCTTCAGAAGGAAATGTAGATCTCGAACAATTATTAAGAAAATATGGAATGGAAGTTTTAAAAAGTTCATGGGAGTAAATAATATTTTCGATAATACAAGTAGAGAACTGTTTGCCGGATTCCTATGTATCTTTACTCGCCCTCCTTCCCCTCTCTCTGGGATGGCTCTAAGAAACTTTTACAGTGTTACATGTATGCCCCTTTTTATACATAGTCAAATTGTGTTAAAGGGAGTACATCAGGAATTTTCTAGAAATATCTTAAATTATAAAAAAAATTCAATTCATGATAAAACACTTATATCCATCAAAATATGAAGTTTGAACCATATTGTTAAGGTTTAAACTTCAAATACACCATATAGCTTGGACGGAATGGGCATAAAATGCTGAAATTAACCCTGGTGCGTAACCTAGGATAGCACGTATTGCTGTACAGAATGAATTTCCTTGTAACTAAGGGGTCATTTTTAGGATCATTCGTTATGTATAGGCGCTTTAAAATATCTTTATTTGTCAATTTTAAGTCGGACCCCTAGACCCCTTTGAAAAGCCTGATGTATTCCCTATACGAGTATGTTATTATATAGACAACGTCCAGTGCACATCGTACCTGTACACAGTTAACATTATGATTTACAGAAGAAAGTTCCTCTTTCGGGACTCGAACACACGACCTTCTGATTTCAAGTCAGGTGCTCTATTCACTGAGCTATAACGCTTCTTGAGGTATACTAACTACCATTTATTATTAGGCAAAATAACTTAAATGCACCTCAAGATGAATCAATAAATATATAGTTCATCTTGTTGCAAGTGTAAATTAAATTGCCCAGTGTAATACTATATGTTATTAATATGAAACTAATATTCCGCCTCAAAACAACTATATCTTAACTTGTTATTTAGCACTTGATGATTTTGTGTGTGCGCTAGTTATTATGTGTTAAAAATGCTACAACATACCACTAAATAGCCGTGGTCTAGTGGTTAAACATACACATGTACATCCATCAAAACTTGAAAGCATAACGTCTGTGGTTCAAATCTCGTTCAGGGCAAGTACTTTTTAGCTCGACTATTCGAAGAATAAGAGAGCTTATGTAATCACCCCGGCGTCGGCGTCCCACATGAAGGTTTGCATGTAAGCTGTGTTAACAAGTCTATATCTCTTACAATTCTTACCTTAGCACAACCAAATTTTGCCATTAGCTTCCTTATAGCATTATCGTAAGGGCTGCTTAAGTAATTTTAGTTCCTGTAACCCCTGGGCTCCCATGGAACCCAAATTCTGATAGCCCTTAAAATATGTCTGTTTCACATCAAATTTTGCGTGTAAGCTGTGTTTACAGGTCTATATCTCTTACATTTCTTGTCTTAGCTGAACTAAATTTTGGAATTGGTTTCCTTATAGTATGTTGTAAAGGGTTGGATAAGTAATTTTGTCTTCTGCAAATTCTGGGCTCCCATGGCTTCAAATGTACATTCAAAGGAAAGTATAGATAACAGATTTCACCATATTTTTTCACCTTTCATGGAGCCATGATCATTTAAGCGCTTACAGTGATATAATTCTTTTTCAGATTAAACCTGTATTTACAGAATGGTACGCCGTCGTCGACGAATTGGTCGCCCCAAGAAGAGGAAACACAATCAGATTATGTATAATAGACATTTCCTACATAATATTGACCTTTTCTGGATTAAATGGGCCTTTTATTTGTTATTATAATGATACCTTGTAACCGAAAGTAGGAAGATGTACGTTACTCAAAGATTAAATTATTAGTAATTAACTTTACTTAGGCCTAAAAAAAAAACTTGTGTGTTTCTGGTTTCACCCTGTCAAAAAGTTAGGGTAGGTAGGTAGGAAAAAGTGTTTTTTTTAGATATTTTTTTTATATATATTGTTCGCATATATTATGCCATTTTTGTACTAAGGCAACTTTTTGATAACCTTTGCAATCCAGATTAGATGCTTAACAACTCTGGCATAATAAAATTATCATTTGAATTAAAAAAAAAAAAAAGATTTTTTTATTTTATTTATTTATTTATTTTTTTTTTTTTTTTTTTTTTTTTTTTTTTTTTTCCGCTAAAAATATTTAGGGTCGGCGGTGATAAAGTAGGGACGGTCGGGAAACCGGAAACACACATGTTTTTTTATTAGGCCTTATTACACTTAAATCATTTTCTGCATTTCAATCATATTTAACCAGAGTTATATATAGAACTTTCTGGTAAACAGGAACGGTTCATATTAATCTTGTCTATCAGTTATAAAATAAGAATAATTAAGCATCAGTAGTTTGAGAGTCCAATAGTGTACATGCTGTTTTTTTAATTCACCACTAAAACGTGATAATATATAAATTCTCCTTCAAATAATGTTCATAAAAGTATATTCCACAAACGAATATGTACCGCAAAAATTATTTGCTGTTGATAATTGTTAGGGCATACGGTATTTTAAAATTATTAATAGAACTATTTGTATGCACTATGCCCCCACAGAACTATTTGTATGCCCCCACCGGGAGGCATAGTTATCACTCTGTCTGTGCATGCGTCCGTCTAACCATAGAGCATCACCAAGTTCTATTTGACCTCTATTTTTTTAAAACAAATTGAAGATAAATGGAATACCATAATAGTGTGTGTGTCCATTTTTAGCTCGACTATTCGAAGAATAAGAGAGCTTATGTAATCACCCCGGGGTCGGCGTCGGCGTCCCACATCAAGGTTTGCGTGTAAGCTGTGTTTACAAGTCTATATCTCTTACATTTCTTATCCTACCACAACCAAATTTGTTCATGGGCTTCCTTGTAGCATTATCTTAAGGGCTGCATAAGCATTTTTGGTTCCTGTAACCCATGTGCTCCCATGGAACCCAAATTATGATAGCCCATAAAATGTGGCCCATTTCACATCAAATTTTGCGTGTAAGCTGTGTTTACAAGTCTATATCTCTTACAATTCTTACCCTAGCACAACCAAATTTGGCCATTAGCTTCCTTATAGCATTATCATAAGGGCTGCTTAAGTAATTTTGGTTCCTGTAACCCCTGGGCTCCCATGGAACCCAAATTCTGATAGCCCTTAAAATATGTCTGTTTCACATCAAATTTTGCGTGTAAGCTGTGTTTACAGGTCTATATCAATTTAGTCAATTCTTACACATCACATATATGTTGCCCCCTCCCCCACCCTACCCACTCCTGCCTCTCACCCCCGCTCCACCCCACCCCACCTCACCCCCACTTGAAACTTTTATTTTTTTTTACATATTTCTGTGTTGCTTTTGTAAATTCTTACACATATATATTGCTGCCCCTCCCTAAACCCCCGCCTCTCACCCCCCACCCGCCCCCCACTTGAAACTTTTTTTTTTTTTTTTTTTACATGTTTCTTTGTTGTTTTAGTCAATTCTTACACATATGTGTTTCCACCCACCCCCCACCCCCCCTCCCCAACCCACTCCCGCCTTTCACCCTCGCAACCCCCCCCCTCACCCCCACTTGAACTATTTTTTTTTACATGTTTCTTTGTTGTTTTAGTCAATTCTTACACATATGTGTTTCCACCCCCCCCCCCCCCCCCCCTCCCCAACCCACTCCCGCCTTTCACCCCCGCAACCCCCACCCCCACTTGAACTATTTTTTTTTTACATATTTCTGTGTTGCTTTTGTCAATTCTTATACATATATGTTGCCCCACCCCCGCTACCCCACTAACCCCCACCCCCACTTGAAAATCATATAATTTTTTTTCTTCATATTTCTGTGTTTTTTTAGTCGATTCTTACACATATATGTTGCAACCTCCCCCCCCCCACACACCCGCCTCCCCCCCACCACCCCCCCATACACACACTTGAAACTTTTTTCTATTTTTTTTTACAATATTTCTTTGTAGTTTTAGTCAATTCTTACACATATATGTTGCCCCCTCCCCCCGCCCCCAACCCACCCCCGCCTCTTCCCCCACCCCCCCGCAACCCACCCCAACTTGAAACTATTTTTTTTTTACATATTTCTTTGTTGTTTTAGTCAATTCTTACACATATATGTTGCACCCTGCCCCCAACCCACTCCTGCCTCTCCCCCCCCCCACCCCACCCCCCCGGCTCCCCCCCCCCCCCACTTGAAAAAAATTTTTAAATTTATTTTTTCATATTTTTTGTTGTTTTAGTCAGTTCTTACAAATATATGTTGCCCCCGCCCCCACCCCGCCTCTCCCCCCGCACCCCCCACACCCCACCCCCACTTGAAACTATTTTTTTTTTACAATATTTCTTTGTTGTTTTATTAAATTCTTACTCATATATGTTGCCCTCTCCCCCGCCCCCAACCCACCCCCGCCTCTCCCCCCGCAGCCCCCACACCCCACCCCCACTTGAAACTATTTTTTTACATATTTCTTTGTTGTTTTAGTCAATTCTTACACATATATGTTGCACCCTCCCCCCTGCCCCCAACCCACTCCTGCCGCTCCCCCCACACGCTCCCCCCCCCCCACATCCCACCCCCACTTGAAACATTTTTTTTTTCCACCCCAACTTGATTTTTTTTTTTTTTTTACATACTTCTTTTTTGTTTTAGTCAATTCTATGTTCACCCACCCCCCTTTTTTTTACATATTTCTTTGTTGTTTTAGTCAATTCTATGTTACCCTCCCCACCCCCCACCTCTACCCCATCCCCACTCAATCTCGATTTTTTAATTATTTTTTTCTTCATATTTTTGTGTTGTTTTTGAGAATTATTACATAGCTTCTTACACATATATATTGCCCTCACCACCCCCACTCCCCCACCATCCACCCCCACCCCGCACCACACTCAACTCATTTTTTTTTTTTTTACATATTTCTGTGTAGTTCAATTCTTACACATAGTTATGTTGTGCTCCCAACTCCACCCCACATTGTTGTAGCCTTGTTTTCTGATGGTATATACTTGCTATAAATTTATTATTCTCTGAAAAATCGAATAGTCGAGCTGTGCTGTTCTCCGACAGCTCTTGTTATTATAGGTTGATACTCATGCTTACTTAATACTCACCTTTCACATTCACAGGATGTCTGAAACAACAACAAGACCCAGCATTATTGTCATTCCACCCTCCCAAAGTTCCAGTACACCTGATAATGCAAATCCGACTTTTAGTGACATCCAACCAGAGTCCCAAAGTTCCAGTACATCTGGTAATGCAAATCCGACTTTTAGTGACATCCAACCAGAGTCCCAAAGTTCCAGTACACCTGGTAATACAAATCAGACTTTTAGTGACATCCAACCAGAGTCCCAAAGTTCCAGTACATCTGGTAATGAAAATCAGACTTTTAGTGACATCCAACCAGAGTCCCAAAGTTCCAGTGCTCCTGTTACTGTAGGGATGCCTGTCTACATGTCAGATACATGTACAAGTTCAGCTTCAGCACGGTTAGTACATTTATACAATTTGAGGAAACTTTCTATGCATTTTTTTATTAGACTTAAAGGGACTGGAGGCGACCTGGAAGAGTGGTTGTTGTCTCTCGGAATACAAATGAAACCCTATCATGTGTTTCAGATTCATATGAAATGTGCATATGCATTAAATTAAGCTGCATGTCATCTTTGGTTTAGATATGTTTTATAAGAATGTTTGATCTGGAAAACCTGACAACTCCACTGTTTTTTTTGTTCTTAAATCATAAACATTTATGTAAATGGTGATTATAATACTATTTCTAACACTTGTACATGTATATAATTCAATAAAGTGTACTTTGATCACAAAAAAAAGAATTTGTAAGAACCTTAAAGCATCACATGAATTAATGATTATACAATTAACAAAAACTAACCGAGTCATCTAGTTTTCCAGATCAAACTATTTCTTTAACAGTAATTAAATCGTACGGATCATATAGGGCCTACTTTAGTGCATATACTATCAAACGGATCATATGGGGCCTACTTTAGTGCATATACAATTGTACGGATCATATGGGGCCTACTTTAGTGCATATACAATTGTACGGATCATATGGGGCCTACTTTAGTGCATATACAATCGTACGGATCATATGGGGCCTACTTTAGTGCATATACAATCATACGGATCATATGGGGCCTACCTTAGTGCATATACAATCATACGGATCATATGGGGCCTACTTTAGTGCATATACAATCATACGGATCATATGGGGCCTACTTTAGCGCATATACAATTGTACGGATCGTATGGGGCCTACTTTAGTGCATATACAATCATACGGATCATATGGGGCCTACCTTAGTGCATATACAATCATACGGATCATATGGGGCCTACTTTAGCGCATATACAATTGTACGGATCGTATGGGGCCTACTTTAGTGCATATACAATTGTACGGATCATATGGGGCCTACTTTAGCGCATATACAATTGTACGGATCATATGGGGCCTACTTTAGTGCATATACAATTGTACGGATCATATGGGGCCTACTTTAGCGCATATACAATTGTACGGATCGTATGGGGCCTACTTTAGTGCATATACAATTGTACGGATCATATGGGGCCTACTTTAGTGCATATACAATCATACGGATCATATGGGGCCTACCTTAGTGCATATACAATCGTACGGATCATATGGGGCCTACTTTAGCGCATATACAATTGTACGGATCATATGGGGCCTACTTTAGTGCATATACAATTGTACGGATCATATGGGGCCTACTTTAGCGCATATACAATTGTACGGATCATATGGGGCCTACTTTAGTGCATATACAATTGTACGGATCATATGGGGCCTACTTTAGCGCATATACAATTGTACGGATCGTATGGGGCCTACTTTAGTGCATATACAATTGTACGGATCATATGGGGCCTACTTTAGTGCATATACAATCATACGGATCATATGGGGCCTACCTTAGTGCATATACAATCATATGGATCATATGGGGCCTACTTTAGTGCATATACAATCGTACGGATCATATGGGGCCTACTTTAGTGCATATAAATACTGAATATGAAACTTAAACATATTCTGGTGGTTTTATCCAGATTTGGATTGGCACCATTATACCTCCAGGTCGCCTCAAGCCTGTTTACAACTGTCATCTCGAGCTATTAAATGAATAATTATCATTTCACACACTATTAAATGTTCATACCATATACATTAACTATAACGAATAAAAAACTATAGATTCCTTTTTTCATTACAATTGTTTTTTAAAATTTAATTTGATGAATTGATGTTAAAAGGCATCGAACCATTCATAAATCTGAAGTCAAATAGTTTAGCTAGAGTACACTCTGTGACATAGGGCCAGCATCTCATGAGGGAGGGTTTTACCGATCATATGATATACATGTAGGTACAAACAACTTGTACTCTTACAATGTTTGGCACAGGCAACTCAGAAAAGTTAATACTTTCCTTTTCAGTAGAAAAATGTCCTACATTGGTATTGCACTGAATTAAAATGAAATTTAAACCAATTATGCTTTCAAATTATGTATTTCAATATCTCACAACCCGTAGCTCTGATAACATTACTTAACCCTTAACCCGCTACATATATATAATGGACTGTTCTGTTATTTTCCTTGGCTGTACACCATAAAGATGTTGGGTATGTTTTACAATGTCGGAAATATTTCAGTGAGAATATTTTGCACCTTAAAGATATTGGATGGATTTTGCAGCCAGAATAACCAAGGCATACCGTACATTATGGAGTCCTGGCTCTTGTTTATGTATATATTTATTTATAGTGTTTTATTGCCAGTATTCATGTTTTATAGCTTTTGGTCCTACAATTAGTTGCAGACTACTTATAGAAGACACCTTTGATGAAACACTAGGTTTCAAACTGCCTTACATGGGGACGATGCAAAGGAGAACAGTAGATAGAAATAGTACCGTTTTAATACTGTTTCTGAGATCTTGATGGTTAATTATATATAATTAATATTGAACCTTACATTTACAGGATGACTGGAGCGACAAAGAAACCCCAAGTCGTCATCATGCCACGCTCACGTTACACAGGCCCGTGTACGGTCAAACAGGAAAACCAGAGTTTCAAGATTGTAAATAGTAGTCCCTATTTGATGGGTGGAACAACAAAGAGGCCCCAATTTGTCATCCTTTCACGGCCACCAATCAATGGCCTTAGTACCATCAAACAGAAAAAACAGAGTTTGAGTATTGTAGATAAGAGTCCCAATTTGATGGATGAAACGACAAAGACACCCAGAGTTGTCACCATTCCACGTTCTCAGTTCAGTGGCCCTATAACCATCAAACAGGAACACCAAAGTTCGAATTCCGTGAATCACAGTCACTGTTTTGTAGAAACGGGATACAGAACATCCAGCTCTCCTGACACTGGAAACAGCATACACAGTAGTCGCTGTTCAATATCGGCAAATCCAAGTTCCAGTCCATCTGATATTGTGAAGACTTTTAGTGACATCCAACCAGGGTTACAGAGTTCCAGTGCACCTGTTGCTGTAGGGATGCCCGGCTGCATGTCAGATACATATTCGTCTACAGCACGGTTAGTACATTTATACAACGATACTTTGGTTTCAAGGTTTGTTTCAGTTATTAAAGTCCATATCCCGCCACCAAGAGGCAAATTTTACAACAATATATGAGTTTCTTCAAATATTAAACCAACTGTTACCTTTCACAAAATTGAGTACAATAATGATCAATAATAATAAAGTGTGTTTGAATATCTATCTACTTTTATCATACCTCACATAAAACGCCAATGCTAAAATCGCAGGATGATAGTAAAAAAATTATTATATGTGCAGCTTTTGTGCGGGTGTTTTGGTGACGTCATCGGTGGTAGGGTGAAATTCCTATTTTTAACTCATCCTAACTTCAGATTCTAATAAACTACTACTCATTTTCTTAGTTAAAGTCTTTCAAGTCCAGTGCTGTAACTTTCATATCAAATTTTTGAAGAAAAAAAATCCGGCAAAGTGAACTCTGTAGATCTACTGAAAATAAACCTTACTTTGTCCGTAGAGGATTACGGTGTAATAAAATAAATATCCCATTCATGAGAGGATGATAGTAAGAGTAAGAATCTAATACTTGTATAATACTCTTTATACACAACATCATGATAAAGCGAATAATGAGGTCTATGCTCAATCTTTGTAGCGCTATTGTCAACCCTTTTATGTTTGTGATGTCATATAACTTTTATTCCCCCTTGTAATAGTTGTTTATTTCTATGCGTGTGTTTCTGGTTGGATGTTGTCCTTGAATACTATACTCAGTTGCAAAAGAAAGTGTACACTTTGAAAATTTTACTTTACACCCTAGCCTCTTTATCAAGTGACAGTCCCTTAATGATTCGACCTATTGGAAAACAAATGACAACATGATATTGGCAATGGAATGATAAAAACTTTGGTACCAAACATGGCATATTCACTTTGGCATTTGTCTAAAAAAAAGTTATACAATTAAATCTAAAGAAAACTCAGTGTACACTTTCTTTTGCAACTGAGTATACATTTCATGTTTGACTTATATATCTACTTGTAGGTAAAATACTACTTAAGCCAGTGCTAGTGGGCATAAAGGGTGATGCACCTCATATCTCTCTGACATGAACAGGCTCATTAGAAAAAAAAAAAAAAAAAAAAAAAAAAAAAAAAATAGATCTCAAAAGCAACATTCCTGTAAATTTGTAGGAAAATCCATCCAATAGTTTTAGAAGAGAAGTCACCCAAAGAAGCTGCGCATGGAAAACTACAGCAAATACCTTTAAATAAGTCCTTTAGGATCAGCAAGCTGAATCTTTATGGTTATATTTACTGTTCCTTTGGGATCATCAAGCCCATTTTGTGTTGTTTTAAAGTAGAATACCACCGGTCCTAGGGAGCATGAGAGGTGTTGCTTCTTACACTACCTCTCATGAACAGACTCAGTAAAAGCGGGTCTGCTACTTTATTCTCTTGGTTGTGTTGCTTCCAAAGGATCTCCCTTATCAGTATTTATTTATAATTGAATATCATATAATATGAACAGACTCACTTAAACCAAGTCTGCTTCTTTTTTATGCCCCGGGGCGCCACTTATCATATAATATGAACAGACTCACTTAAACCAAGTCTGCTTCTTTTTTATGCCCCGGGGCGCCACTTATCATATAATATGAACAGACTCACTTAAACCAAGTCTGCTTCTTTTTTATGCCCCGGGGCGCCACTTATCATATAATATGAACAGACTCACTTAAACCAAGTCTGCTTCTTTTTTATGCCCCGGGGCGCCACTTATCATATAATATGAACAGACTCACTTAAACCAAGTCTGCTTCTTTTTTATGCCCCGGGGCGCCACTTATCATATAATATGAACAGACTCACTTAAACCAAGTCTGCTTCTTTTTTATGCCCCGGGGCGCCACTTATCATATAATATGAACAGACTCACTTAAACCAAGTCTGCTTCTTTTTTATGCCCCGGGGCGCCATTAAAGTGGAGCGGGCATATAGTGTTACCTTGTCCGTTCGGCCGTCTGTCACGTCCGTACATCCCGTTTTTACATTCAAGTTTTTTATTAACTCAGTTTCTCAGATACCAAAAGCCATACACAGTTTCCAAACTTCATACGCACTTGTATCTGTATGACAGCAATATGTTCCTACCCAAATCAGGTCAATATAAATGACCTTCCCCTACTTTTTACACTTTGTTAATTTACATTCAAGTTTTACATTCAAGTTTTTTATTATGTCCATTACTCTGCTACCAGAAGCAGTACAGCTTCTAAACTCCATACATACTTACATCTATATGACAGCAATATGGTCCTACCCAAATCAGGTCAATATAAATGTCCTTGACCTACTTTTGACACTGTTAATTTATACTGAACCAAACAGCTAACACACCAGTAGACAGTACCTTTATTATCTCAATAATAGCAATCAATAAATCAAAATAAATTTCATTCTGAACGAGACAAATGTCAATAACGAATGTAAATTTAAAGAAGTCATTCAAATCACCTGTCTCCAACGGTACCAGTTGGCATATAATAAGTTCATACATTAAAGGTATTGTCTACTGGTGCGTTAGCTGTTTGGTTCAGTATAAATTACAATTTTACATTTACATTGCCGAAGGCTCAAGGTGATCTATTGGGATCACTCTTCGTCTGTCGTCGCTAACTTTTGCTTCAAACGACCTCCTCAAAAACTGCTTGGCCAATTTTGACCAAACTTCACATGGATGATTCTTAGATGAATGTTTTTTAGATTTGTTAAAATTAGGTCAGCGTGATATCCAAGATCGCCGCCATTACCATATATGGTCGAAACCTTAAAAAATCTTCTTCTCAAGAACTGCTGGTCAGATTTCGACGGTTTTTTGTCTCGCCTTTTCTAAGGAAAAAAGAGACATAGTTGTTGCTTTTCCGACGACGGCGAAGGCGTCAACATTCAAGTTTTGCGTTTAGGTCATTTTCTCACAAACTTTATGCACTAGACCTTTCAAACTTTGCTGATAGTTGTATCTTGAGTGATACATCGCAACGTGACAAAGCAAATGTGGAAGTGACCTTGACCCTCCAAGCAAAGGGCAGATAACTTAATATTTTAACATTCAAGTTTTGTGTTTAGGTAATTTTCTCACAAACTGTAAGCACTAGACCTTTCAAACTTTGCTTATAGATGTATCTTGAGGGGTACATCGCAATGTGACAAAGCAAATGTGGAAGTGACTTTGACCCTCCAAGCAAAGGGCAGATAACTTAATAATTTTCAAATTCAACTTTTGCATTTAGGTCACTTTTTCACAAATTATATGCACTAGACCTTTCAAACTTTGCTTATAGTTGTATCTTGGGTGGTACATTGCAACGTGACAAAGAAAATGTGGAAGTGACCTTGACCCTCCAAGCAAAAGGCAGATAACTTAATAACTTTACTTTCAACTTTTGCGTTGAGATCAATTTCTCGCAAACTCGGTGCACTACACCCTTCAAACTTTACTTATAGTTGTATCTTGGGTGGTACATTGCAACGTGACAAAGCAAATGTGCATGTGACCTTGACCCTCCAAGCAAGGGGTAGATAACTTAATATTTTTTACCTACAACATTTGTGTTTAGGTCACTTTTTCACAAACTTTATGCATTAGACCTTTCAAACTTCGCTTATAGTTGTTTCTTTGGTAGTTACAAAAAGCAAATGTGGATGTGACCTTCACCATCGAAGCAAAGGGCAGATAACTTTAATTGTTACATTTACATCACTTTCTCATGAACTCTAATTATGCACTAGATGCTTTAAACCTAGTCCATAGCTTAATCTTTGGAAGACAAAACATCCTATTTTGCATCTTTTTGGACGCATGGTAATCATCTATGACCTTGACCTAATTTTTGGAGCTGATGATTTAAATGTTTACAAACTTTCATTTAAGCATCATTTATCTTTGGCGAGACATGTGAATCCTCGGATTTCTTGTCTTTTCAAATGATCGCCAATGCCTAGACTATCAAGTTTGTTCAAATGAAGTCCCTGGAGTCAAAAATGGCCGTGCCCCGGGGGTCCAAAGTTTGTATATTGAGATTTTGCATGTTATTCATAGACTTATATAGGAAAAAACTTTAAAAAATCTTCTTTTCTGAAACCACACAGCACAGAGCTCTCATATATTACAAGTAGCATCAGCTAATGGTCCTCTATCACGTTTGTTCAAATGGTGACCCTGGGGTCAAATTAGGCCCCGTCCCAGGCGTCACAGTTTTACAGAGGTTTAATATTTTGCATTTACTATAAGCTTATGGTCCTTTACCAAGTTTGTTTAAATGGTGACCCTGGGGTCACATTTGGCCCCGTCACAGGGATCACATGTTTTACATAGACCTGTATATGGAAAAACTAAAAACTCTTTTTCTCTAAAACTGCAAGGCACACAGCTCTCATATATTACATGTAGCCCTGGGGTCACATTCGGCCATGCCCAAGGTGTTACACTCTAGCTCTTCATTTTGTATTTGAACTTTATCAAACTTTGTCAGTGTCTTTATATTAATGTTGTTAACACAACAGAGGCCACATTTCTTGAACAATCTTAACCAAACTTGCACAGATTGTGTATGACCATAAGATTTTCGAAGAAGTTTGATAATGGGCCAGTCCTCAGGTGATCGATTTAGGGCCATCTTTGGCCTCTTGTTTATTAAGTCAATTACTCACATACCAAAAGCCTTACAGTATTCAAACTTCATACACACATCTATATGGCACTATTATGTTCCTACCCAAATCAGGTCCATATAACTTGCCTTTTAATATTACACTTAACATTTTGTTACTCAATTTTGTAAGCAAACGATAGCCCTTTAGCGGGGCATTCGGGTCCGTTGGACACATTTTCTAGTTTCTTGTTTGTATTTGTTGCTTCTAACGGATCCCCTTTCCAGTATTTATTTTTATACTTTATTTCTCATATTCAGTACATTTACAACTATATCTACAAGAAACAATGTTTGTGTTTTTCAGATCCGGGTTGTTATCTGTAAAAAAGGAAACAGAGGAATATGGGGATAACCAAACCACTCGTACTGACTCTTATTCGACATTGACGACGAAAATTGATGAAAGTTACTACATAGAACTAGCTAACGGTGTCCGGGTTAAAACTGAAGATCTGGATTCGGAGTTTGTAATACCAGGCAAAGCTCCAGAACAAACAGCCTTAAATATGCCTATACATCAATTGCAAGCAAAGATTAACACGTTTCCAGAGACATTGATCTGTAAAATCACAACAAAAAATCCACTGAAACTGGAATTCTGTTGTGGGTTCTGTAATCTTATTATTCATGATCTAGACGAACTAAGATTCCATCTGGCGTTCATGCATGCGCACCAACAGGATGGGTCAGGTTCCAAAACTGCAACTGTACAAACATTCCGTTCTGGGGAGACAACCCTGAATACACATCACCAGGATGGGGCAGATACCAACTCTGGAATCAGACAAACATTCCATTCTGAGAAGTCTGCTCTGAAAAGGAAAGAAGACTCTGCAGCAGCCACATATCCCGAGCATGTCACGAACAGTTCAAGAAACAAGAAAAGGAGATTTCGAGTAACAAGGTATTTCGACTCAGTCAAGCAAAAGTTTGTTGGAAGTGTGGTAGACTCTGTTGTGCAGAAGTCAGAGAACAGTATAGTAGACTCTATTGGGCAAAAGTTGGTGGAAAATACAGTAGACCCAGTGGGACCAAAATCAGTGAACAATATAATAGACTATGTCAGGCAAAAGTTGTTGGAAAATACTGTAGACCCTGTGGGACCAAAATCAGTGGACAATATAGTAGACTCTGTCGGGCAAAAGTTGGTGGAAGATACTGTAGAATCTGTAGGAGAAAAGTCAGTGGAAAATAAAGCACACATTGTCGGACAAATTCTTTCGAAGAATATGGTTGGCATTGTATCACAAAAAACAGCTGAAAATAAAGTAGACGTTTCCGGTCAGATGGCGGTAAGGAACATACTGGCTGGCAAATTATCTGGGCAAATATGGAAATTGACAAGTGAAGAAATTGAAAAATGTGTAAAATCGGGCATGGCAAAAGAATGTGAGTACCAAACAGATGGTACAACGCTTGACAAAATTACACACAAAATTACACATGGAAGCAAACGTTCCAGTGTTAGATTGCCCAGAAAACAACAGTCAAATAGAAAACGATATCCGTGTAAACTTTGTCCATCAGTTTACAAGTCTTTAGGCAGTTTACAAGTGCACTATTTGAGACACGAAAAGAAAAAACCATTCCAGTGTACAAGCTGTCCGATGAAATTTTATACAAAATCGGCATTGCATACCCATTCAGTGGTCCACTCTGACACATCAGATTATGCTTGTACTGTCTGTGAAAAGAAATTTAAGCAAAAACGTACTCTAAAAGCACATTTTGTCATTCATGAGGGTAACAGAAAAAAATACAAGTGTCCACATTGCGAGCTGGAATTGACATTCAAACTTAACTTGACAAGACATATCAGAACACAGCATTCCGATAAAGCGACTTTCAAAGGACAGTATTTTACATGTGAAATATGTGGAGCGCAGTTTGTCAGCGATCACGTCCTACAGTCACATATGCGGAAACACACTGGTATTGTCCCTTTCCAATGTGAAATATGTCAAGAATCATTTGGAGCCAAACCTCCTCTGACGGCACATATCAGTAAGATGCACCCAGGTGCTCTTGGACCATGCTATAACAAGGAAGTAAACATGTTTGAATGCGATATTTGTTTTAAAGTGTTTTTCAGTCATTCACTTTTAAAGATGCACATAGATGGACATTCAAAACCGTTCTTGTGCAGTGTATGTGGTGCTTCCTTTGGTACCAAACAGGCATTGAACTATCACATGAATGTCCATTCAGGAACAACACTGCCCTGTGACCTTTGCAAGAAGGTGTTTAAAAGTAAATTTAACTTGCATATACATATGAATCTTACGCATGAAAGAAAAGGAACTGGTATATGTAGTGTTTGTGGGATCTACTTTACTAATAAAGGTAACATAGCTAGGCATATGCGTAGAAAACATCCTGAGCATTTTGAATTCGGTTATAATTGTGGGAAGTGTTCACTTGTATGTAAATCACAGATACAGCTAGATAGGCATGCTATTTTAAGGCATACAGATTTAAGTAAGAATATGAAGACAAACTTAAACCGGTCTGCAGACTCAAAATTACCTGACATAAATAGTGCTGATAATAGTTGCATAACTGTACAAGAACAAGGTATCGTGCAAGATGAGTCTGAACTACAGAGTTTTGCATTTGAGGAAATATCAGAAGTTTCAGATCATTAGGACATATGTCAAGAAGAGTTATTGTTGCTCTAAAGGTAGAACATCTAGAAAATGACAACACTCGTGTTCTATAAGTTAACGTGGTTATACTGATATAGTGTGTGAATCAACCAAATAGAACGGATATTAAAACGCTGAAGAAGTATGTAGGGCCAATAACTATGATAGTCAGTAGGTCTGTGTACATCCAATGCATTCAGGTGGTATTGGCATGTTGGACACATAGTCTAAAATATTTGTCCTGTATTAACAAAGATGCATTTTATGTATTGCTTGGACTTTGCCTATCATACTTTTTCCAAAAGAAATTATAGGTTCATATTTGGAACAGCCCTTGTGAACTTTCATGTACAAATTTTGTAAACAAAAAATCATTTCTATGTCATATGGAGTTTGGGTCAAGTATGGCACACAAATGAAACATGTGTCCTGAACAGCCTGTAATATTCAACACAAGATATGCACACTTAAGCCAAAACATGTTCTTCAAATCCACCTTTTCTGTCTTTTTAGAGGAAAATAGGTACTATATGTAAGCATGAGTATTCAGTTTAAAAATATAAGAAAGATGTTCATGCCTCATGTCCAGCATCAAACTTATATATCGTTAACTTTAAAGGACACACGGCAATCGTTTTTAGTTCACCTAGGCTCAAAGTGAGCTATTGTGACCGATTTCTAACCGTCCGTCGTCATCGTCCATTATCTCTTGCTTAAACAACTTCTCCTTGGACAATTTTGACCAAATTTCACTTGGACGATACTGAGGTTAATGCGTTGCAAAGCTGTACAAATTAGGTCAATATGACATCCAAGATGGCCACCATTACCATATATGGTCAAAAAACTGTAAAAGAATATTTTCAAGAACTGCTGATCAGATTTTGACAGTTTCTGTTTATAAATGATCGCCAGCTCCTAGACTACAAAAATTATACAAAAGAAGTTCCAAGGGTCAAAAATGGCTGTGCCCCGGGGTTCCAAAGTTTGTATATGGAGATTTTACATGTTTTACATAGACTTATATAGGGAATTAAGAAAATCTTCTCTAAAAGCACAATATGTAGATCTCTCATATGTTGTATGTAGCATTAGCTTATGGTCCTCTGCAAAGTTTGTTCAAATGATGACTCTGGGGTCAAATCTTGCCCCGCCCCTGGGGTCACAGTTTTACATAGAATAATATAGGAAAATCTTTAAAAAAAATCTTATTATTCTCCAAAACTGCTTAGTCAGTTTTGACCAAACTGCACATGGATGATCCTTAGGTCAATGATTTTCTGATTTATTAAAATTAGTGCCACATCAAAGATGGCCGACGTTGGGGGACATTGGGGTTGGGTTGGAGGGTGTAGGTGTGGGCGGTAAACTACATATCCTCAGAAAATGCTAGGCCCATTTTGACCAAATTTCATATGAACGATACTGAGGTCAATGTCTTTCAACGTTATACAAATTAGGGGCAGTGCAACATCCAAGCTGGCCACCATTACCATATATGGTCAAAACCTTAAAAAATCTCCTTCTCAAGAACGGCTGAACAGATTTTGACAGTTTTTGTTTATAAATGATCGCCAACTCCTAGACTACAAAAGTTGTACAAACGAAGTTCCTAGGGCCAAATATGGCTGTGCCCCGGGGTTCCAAAGTTTGTATATGAAGATTTTACATGTTTTACATAGACTTTTTATATATAGGGCATTTGTAAACGACATGACCATCTCAGAAACCGCTGGACCAATTTTGACCAAATTTCAATTGGACGATACTGAGATTAATACCTTGCAAAGCTATACAAATTAGGTCAATGTGACGTCCAAGATGGCCACCATTACCATATATGGTCAAAAAACTGTAAAAAAATATTTTCAAGAACTGCTGAACAGATTTTGACAGTTTTTGTTTATAAATGATCGCCAACTCCTTGACTACAAAAATTATACAAAAGAAGTTCCAAGGGTCAAAAATGGCTGTGCCCCGGGGTTCCAAAGTTTGTATATGGAGATTTTACATGTTTTACATAAACTTATATAGGGAATTAAGAAAATCTTCTCTAAAAGCACAATATGTAGATCTCTCATATATTGTATGTAGCATTAGCTTATGGTCCTCTGCAAAGTTTGTTCAAATGGTGACTCTGGGGTCAAATCTTGTCCCGCCCCGGGGGTCACAGTTTTACATAGAATAATATAGGAAAATCTTTTTAAAAAATCTTATTATTCTCCAAAACTGCTTAGTCACTTTTGACCAAACTGCACATGGATGATCCTTAGGTCAATGATTTTCTGATTTATTAAAATTAGTGCCAAACCACATCCAAGATGGCCAACGTTGGGGGACATTGGGGTTGGGTTGGAGGGTGTAGGGGTGGGCGGTAAACTACATATATTCAGAAAATGCTAGGCCCATTTTGACCAAATTTCATATGAACGATACTGAGGTCAATGTCTTTCAAAGTTATACAGATTAGGGGCAGTGCAACATCCAAGATGGCCGCCATTACCATATATGGTCAAAACCTTAAAAAAATCTTCTTCTCAAGAACCGCTGAACAGACTTTGATAGTTTTTGTTTATAAATGATCGCCAACTCCTTGACTACAAAAATGAAGTTCCTAGGGTCAAAAATGGCTGTGCTCTGGGGTTCTTTTACCTTATGTCGTACAAAGTTTTCAATCTAGTAATCAGTTGAACTTGTTAACTACTTTTTCCTCTTTGCAATTTTTTTTATATAATAAACATTCCAAAACATTTGCAAACGTGTCTTGTTTTCTTTGTAAGTTATATGCTATGAGGACAGTTGTATGTAACTCTGAGATACGAGAGGATCTCATGATAACTCTGACATACGAGAGGAACTCATGATAAGTGGCCCCGTGTATTTCCCGGGGGCCCCCGTTTCGTCACGGGGCAAAGAATAGGGCCACTGCAGATCCCTTTGGAGGGGTAGGCACAGGGGTAGAATCCCCCCAAATTCATGTTCATTTCATCATTTTTTGTTCATGTTCATTAAAGGTCTTCATCATGATCCATTGCATTGTTTCAGGTGCTATCTCGCTCGCATCAAGAGAGCAGTGGCAGAAAAACAATAACGTGGCTCCAGCGTAAATGGAGTTTCTACGATAACATTTGCAGCAACTCTGCAGTTCAGGGTGAGAAGGTTCTAGGCCCATTTTCCATATTTTATCTCGATGTACATGGAAGATTCATGCCTGTTAGGCACCATATAACCTTTTCATGTGTTGGTGCGCCTTAAAACCCCAATTCAATTCAATTCATGATAAGTGTTTATTTTTTCAAATGAAATGAACACTCATCTAAGATTATTCTTATTATTTTGTTTGAGTCATTCACTATTAAAAATAGATGCAAAAGTCGAAGAAGGCAATGTATCTATCATTCACAGAACTCTGACATCCAAAGCATGCGTCCAAAACATGCATTCTAAACAAACAAAAACATAGAAGCAAAGCATGCGACAGCAGCAAATGAGATTGTTGACATCAGGTACCTGGTGGCAAAAAGGCCACTGGGGATTTAATCCAGGTTCTAGAGTGCACCGAACCTGCATCCCAATTAAATGGGACAGTGTAAATAAGTGTAATTAGGGAAATCACATTTGTGCTATTCCCTTACCAAAAAAAGTTACCTAATACGTACGTTTTACGTAGCTAATAATATTTTAAAAGCTACGTAAAACGTTTGGCTTATACGCAGCTTTTGCGCAGATTTATAAAAATTACAAAAAAATTAACATCTACAAACATGCTACGTAATAGCTTCATAAACGAAGCTTTCACGAAGGTTTGCATAAAAGCTTCGTAAATGAAGGTATTTTCTGCAA
Organism: Cyrtodaria siliqua; assembly: GCA_037043455.1. Classification (NCBI taxonomy): domain Eukaryota; kingdom Metazoa; phylum Mollusca; class Bivalvia; order Adapedonta; family Hiatellidae; genus Cyrtodaria; species Cyrtodaria siliqua. The sequence goes on along the minus strand of JAWPHD010019986.1, from coordinate 904 downwards.
TATAAACTCCTGCATAAAAACGCAGCTTTTACGAAGGTCTGTGTAAAAGCTTCATAAATGCAGCTTTACGAAGGTGCCAATAATGCCAGCTTTTACGCAGGTCTGCGCAGCTTTTATGCAGGTCTGCGCAGCTTTTACGAAGGGACCAATACATCCAGCTTTTCCACAGGTCTGCGTAAAAGCTTCATAAATGCAGCTTTTACGAAGGTGCCAATACCGCCAGCTTTTACGAAGGTCTGCGTGAAAGCTTCGTAAGTGCAGCTATTATGAAGGTGTGCATAAAAGCTTTGTCTTCTATATGTCATTGTCACTAAAGAGTTTCAATTAAGGCTCCATGAAAACCAGAGCAGAAAAATACAGGAATAGATGGACGAAACGATGCACCATACAATACGCAGTTCATCAGCAGTGCTTGGAACTTAAAAGGATGGTGATAAATTATAAACAATCATTGTTTAAAGCATTAAAGTATATATATACTAAAATCTAGCAGGTCTGTAGGTCTCTGTACATTAAAACATTTTATTTGAGCAGCCAAATTAAGGTAAACAATACATGGAAATAACAGATTAAGCCGAAGCAAATAATATATGTGGTTCAGTTTACACTGGGCGGAAAATTAGGGACGGTAGCTCGGTAAAAACTTTTATTAAATTCTTTTTTTTTTATGGAGACTGCTTTTTTAACTGATAAAACTAGGATTAACCAGCCTAGACTGCAAGTAGGTCTTGCTTGTTACCTTGTTACCTTGTTACTTCCTCTATCATGCTAGTGTTAGTAAATGACGTCAAAATGAAGGTATTTCTCAATACAAATTCTAAAACTGGGGTTGAGGAAGCCACCGTTCCTGCACTGTGATCAATGTCATCTTTACTGGAGTTGCAACCCTTTCTTTTTACTTTTT
>JAWPHD010019985.1:0-33503 GCA_037043455.1 Cyrtodaria siliqua | reverse complement strand
GTTCAAATATCGTCGAACCATCTGTTTTCGCACACGTGATTTCGGACGATTCAGTAAATGACATATGCGCGTGTTTCTTGCGTGAATTCCGTCACTTTTGATGTCCGTCTGCAATGCTATAGTTCAAAACATCAAAAAGAAAATTGAAGCGATTTTCAACACTACGGACATTATTATTTCGCATGTTCCTCCAACTACCGGTGTATTTATCATTAAATACCGTCCATTAAAAGAAAATTCAGGAATAGTAATATTATTTTGCGATACTATATGGATTTGATCATTTATCTTTCTTTAGCCATCAACATATTGCGTTTTCATCAACCTCTTTCATCGTAAATAAGAAATGGAATTGGGTCAAGTCAATGGCAGGTACCTGCAAAAAACGATGACGCAATATCGGTGTTTATGTAAAAAAAAGCCATCTGGCAAGTGGTTATTTCATAACTGTTTGCCCCAAAACTTTCGTGACTGACATGTTACCTAAGTTGGCTGCCATGTTTTGAACAAAGCAGATGTAAACAATTTACAAACTATTTCTTTTCCGAGATGATGAATGTATTTTTTTTCTTTAAAACATCACAAAGCAAATACAAGGCATTGTTTTCTTCTTTTAAAGTAAAATAATAGTGGATACTTTGCTATTTTTTCTGTGTTGGCAATTTTACATAAAATCAGGTCAACTCCTTTGCATAAAATTACCCGTATAAAAACACGTGGCTTCGTAAATGGAGTGTCTACTAGTTATAGTTCTGCAGGTGAGAAGGTTCTAGGTCCATTCTCCATATTTTATCTCGATGTAAATGGACGAGTGTTCAATCCTGTTAGGCGCTATATAACCTTTCATGTGTTGGTGCGCCTTAAAACCCAATTCAATTCAGAATTATTGTAAATTGTACAGTTTCAACTAAATATGTGCCTGTGCACACATCAGTGTTTCTTTCGTTTGTGTTGTTTTTTTACTTTGCAACACATTGGTCATACCGTCAATGAAATCAAACAATATTTGCCAAACAGTTGACTCAGAAAAAACGTTTTCATTCATGGAAAGGTGACTCGTAATTTGATTTACGTTGTGATCGATGTTTACACTTTTTTGCGCACATAACACCTTTATCTGACGATATGTTTTTTGATTTGTTTGACGTTCGAGTGAGCTGAACAACGGAAAATCAACTGTCATATATTTATATCCGAATAAAGATAAAGTCTGTGTGTTATTGCTGTGGATTGCACGATAAATTAAAAGAAATGCACTGTATGGCATGTTTTATATCAAGATACAAAGAAAACCATGGGGGCTGCCATGTGTGTTTTGAAAATATATACTGGGCCCCTAGCTAGTTTATTTGGACAAAATAGATTCTATTTTCCTTTCACAGGAATGAAGAATGGACCAGTTTGAGAATGCTGATGAAATTTCAATTATTTATGAGAACTTTACAGAAGTCCAAATCAACCAAGGTAGGAATAATTGGATTTTAAAACAGCAGAGGTCTTAAAGGGACAATATCCGTAACTTTTAGCTTATAAAACACGCAATAATTATGTTCGCTAACATTACACACTAAACATTATTGAATATTTACTAATTAAAAGCAAGATTGTTTAACGGAATTCAATCGCGGTACAAAAAAAAGTAAATCCGCTCTGTGCGTTTGAACTCGCAGCCCAAACTAAAATTACACTCGCCGTAATAATAGTGTGCGTGAGTGTAAAGTGGTCGACAACGCTCCCGTCTGAGCTAAGCGGGCTATACATATTTCGCAATACATACTGTGGTGAAAACCTAATGCGCTAATGGAAGTCACGTGATCGCAGAAAAGGTAAATATTGTGGGTCCCACTTTATTTACATATAATAATTAATTTTTTTTCAAACTCACGAATGTATTCCTACATACTTTTTATGTATACATTTCACTGAATAAAAGTCAGCCAGTTATTTGGTTATGCTCAATATCTGCTTACTTACGGACAGTGTCCCTTTAAATGCAGGGCTGTACAATTTTTTTTTTTAATTTTAGCAAGCTGGTGTCAGACTTCCTCAAAATCGCATTAATTACATTATTGTGAAATACCATAAACATGTTCCTTGTGTTGGCATCTATCAAGGTTGTGTTTTTTGAATAATCAAAATGGTCTCCACGGCGACTCAAAGTTTACATAGAATTATTTAGGAAAAGGCTAAGACAGACATCTTCTTTGAAACCGCTTGAAGGATTTTAATAAAACTTCATTACAATGATCTTTAGGAAAGCCCCCCCTCCCACCCTCAGATTAGTGTTTATTGTGGCCGCCAGTCATCCAAGATGGCCACCATGGCTAAATCTAGGTCAAATATAAGGAAATTTCGAACAACATCGACGAAACCACTTATTCCATTTTTGTGAAATATCGCAAACATGTTCCTTGGGTTGGTCTCGATCAAGTTTGTGTTTTTCGTCGAATAATCAAAATGGTCGCAACGGCGACTCAAAGTTTACATAGAGTTGTATAGGAATACGTTAAAAATTACATCTTCTCTGAAACCGCTTGAAGGATTTTGATGAAACAAATCACAATGATCGTTGGGATAGTCCCTCTCAGATTTATGTTTTTTTGCGGATGCCAGTCATCCAAGATTGCCGCCATGGCTAAAACTAGGTCAAATTTAAGGAAATTCCAAACGACATCTCCTCCAAAACCACTTATTCCATTCTTGTGAAATATCATAAACATGTTCCTTAGGGTTAACCTCTATCAAGTTTGTGTTTTTCGTTATCGTTGAATAATCAAAATGGCCGTCATGGCGATCCAAAGTTTACAAAGAGTTATATAGGAAAAAGGCTAAAATTAACATCTTCTCTGAAACCGCTTGAGGGATTTTGATGAAACTTTGTTCACAATGATCTTTGGGTAAGTCCCACTCAGATTTGTGTTTTTAGGGCCTCATCATCCATGATTACCATGGCTAAACTTAGGTCAAATTAAAGGACATTTATCAAACAACATATTTCCACTTATTCCATTCTAGTTACCGGTAAATGTCATATACATGTTCCTGCTGTTGGCCTCTATCAAGTTTGTGTTTTTTATAGTCGTCAAATATTCAAAATGGCCGACACGATAACCCAAGGTTACTTACGAGTTTTATATAGGAAACATGTTTCTTGGGTTGGTCTCTATCATGTTTATGTTTTTGAATCGCATCATACCAGTAGAGCGTCTACAGGCCCACTTGGGCCTCTTGTTTATATTTTCAGGGGTATTTTACGTGGATTATGATACACATCTAATTTTTTAACCTATTAAAGTTACTTCCAAAGTAACTTTTGTTTCATTTATACTCCTAATTGTTCATCAGTAAATGAAATATTCTGTTGTTTTTTTTTAGCTATACTTCTGGGGCCTCTACAACCTCTGACATCAATAGAGAATAGAACATGGCAGAGTTGGCAAGGTAAGATAGGTAATGTAACATAATGTTCAGAAAGGTGTATCAAGGATTTGTATTTGTTTAGACAGTAACCTACAATGTACATTATGATATGCTTAAAATACAGAAGTGCCCATCTGGAATATCTTTGATATCATCAAATTTTGTCTTTCACCCTTTTCCAAGATTTTCAGAACTACTTTCAAAAAGAAAGATTGTTTGGCTGTGTTGCTACATTCCCTTTAATTTAATACATGAATTACAGAGCTGCAGATAAGCTTTTTGATCAATATATTCATCTAACTGGGTATTTCATGATTTCAATTGAGGAAAATAAAACAGTAACATTTTGCGACTGTTTTTGGGTGGCACTCCACTAATAAATTATTTTGATTCAACATTAAACAAGGCTGCCATTGGCCATCTTTGTTTACATAGAGCAGGGCCTTCTCTGGCAATTTTTAGCAAGACGATAGGGCCTTCATTTTTCATTCGATCTTTCCTAAACTTTACCAAATTGTTAATATCAATGAAAGCTCGGAAAAATTTGAAAACTGGCCAGATCGGACGAGTAACAGCGGAGTTATGGCCCTTGATTTAGTTAAAAATGCTATATTTTGCCTCGTTAAGACGATAGGGCCTTCATTTTTCATCCGATATTTCCCAAACATTACCAAATTGTTAATATCAATGAAAGCTCGGACAAGTTCGAAAGTCGGCCAGATCGAACCAGTAACAGCTGAGTTATGGCCCTTGATTTAGTTAAAAATGCTATATTTTGCCGCGTTAAGACGATAGAGCCTTCATTTTTCATCCGAATTTTAACAAACTTTACCAGATTGGTAATATCAATGAAAGCTCGGATAAGTACGAAAACTGGCCAGATAGAACCAGTAACAGCAGAGTTATGGCCCTTGATTTAGTTAAAAATGCTATATTACGATAGGGCCTTCATTTTTCATCTATGGGGGGTCCGTGGCCGAGTGGTTAGAGTCTCTGACTTGCAATCACTTGTCCCTCACCGCTGTAGGTTCGATCCCTCAGGGGCCTAGGAATCTTTATGTGAGGAAGCTATCCAGCTGGCTTGCGGAACGTCGGTGGTTCTACCCAGGTGCCCGCCCGTGCACGAAAATTGCCCGGAGGGGCACCTGGGGTCTTCCTCCACCAGTGGAAGCTGGAAAGTCGCCATATGACCTTAGCTGTTGGTGCGACTATAAAATCCAATTCAGTTCAATTCATTTTTCATCTGATCTTTACCAAACTTTACCAGATTAAGAGTATCAAAGAAAGCTCGGACAAGTTCGAAAACAGGCCAGATTGGACCTGTAACAGCGGAGTTATGGCCCTTGATTTAGTTAAAATCGCTATATTTTGTCTGTTAAGATGATATGGCCTTCATTTTTCATCCGATCTTTACCAAACTTTATAGATTGTTAATATCAATGAAAGCTCTGACAAGATCGAAAACCAGCCAGATCGGACCAGTAACAGCGGAGGTATGGCCCTTGATTTTGTTGAAAATGCTATATTTTGCCTCAATACGATAGGGCCTTCATTTTTCATCTGATCTTTACCAATCTGTACCAGATTTTTTGACTTGTTTTTTTTTTCCATGATATTTTTTTTGTTTAATTTTTTTATTTTTTTTTTGATTATATTTTTTTTCATTCTTTTTTTTTTTTAACAATTCCTTCATTTTTCATCCGATCTTTACCAAACGATATCAGATTGTTAATATCAATGAAAGCTCTGATGAATTTGAAAAACAGCCAGATTGGACCATTTACACAGGAGTTACGGCCGTTGATTTTCTGAAAAATGCTATATTTTGGCCTCAGTAATACGAAAGGGCCTTCATTTTGACGGATTTCAGTGAAACGTTTCAGGGATGATCAGTACCAAGCCTAGTTGTACATATCGTCACCGTGTTCCGGTTGAATGATTTTGGCCGAGTTATGTCCCTTTAAAGTTTTTAATACACATACTTTGTCCAGACTAGTTCTCCTGAACCCCTGGTCAGATTTAAACGAAACTTTTTATGGATGATTAGTTCCAGGTTTAGTTGTGAAAATTATCGCCATGTTCCGGTTGAATGATTTTTGGCAGAGTTATGCCCCTTAAAGGTTTTTGATGCACAAACATTTTCCGGGCTAATTCTCCTGAACCCCTGGCTGGATTTCAGCTGAACTTGACAAGGATGATCAGTATCAAGCCTAGTTGTGCATATCATCACCATATTCCTTTGAATGATTTTTGGCAGATTTATGGCCCTTTAAAGGTTTTAATAGACAAACTTTGTTCAGATTAGTCTCTTCTGAACTCCTTGCCGGATATCAGCGAATCTTGGTGGGGATGATCTGTACCAAGCCTAGTTGCACCTGTCATTGCCATGTTCTGGTTAAATGAATTTTGGCAGAGTTATGACATCTTAAAGGTTTTAATACACTAACTTCGTACAGACTAGTTCTCCTGAACGTCTGGCTGAATTTCAACAAAACTTGGCAGGGATGATCAGTACCAAGCCTATTTGAGTATGTCTTCGCCATGTTCCAGTTGAATAATATTATACATTCGAAAACCAGCCAGATCGGACCAGTAATGGCGGAGTTATGGCTCTTGATTTAGTTAAAAATGCTATATTTTGCCTCTTTAAGACGATAGTCACTCGTTTCATTGATGTTATAAGAGCCATTATAGCCATTAGAGCATCCACAGGCCCTCTTGGGCCTCTTGTTTTTCTTGCGCCACGCCACCACTTGCACCAAATGAAAAAAGTTGGAGCCAAATTGGAGCCATTTGGCTCTAATGGCCCAAGCCATATTTCTTCTAGGGTTTTATGTATAAATGTATTTTAAATGTGAAAACAAGAGATTTTGTTTATATCTGGTACACTAAGGAATGAAATGAATAAACCAAACAATATTAATAAAAAATGTTTATATATATATATATCTATACATGTTTTCGAACCCCCAATATTTCGAAAGTTTCTACATCGCATGTTTTCTTAAATCAACTAGCTGAACCTAATGACGGCAGGAATCATACATAGAGGCTTTCATTTGATTGTTTAAGATGTATAGGTAGGCCTATCTTTACGTCTTTTTGAATTTATTTTATAAAAGATGAACTGCCATATACATTAAAAACATATTTTGGCAATGAAATACACATAAAACCTCCTAGAAACTGATTAATAAACCAGTGTTTTGTGTAAAATGTTTGCATTTTTTTGTGAAATCAAGATTCAGACACCTAGAAATTATGAATAAACTAAAACAAATTTCAAACTTTGGCGAAAGTGTTTGGCGAAATCGAAATTGCCAAAAAGCCAAACTTGTTTAATTTCTCTGATGTAATTGGCCTGTTACAAACATACCTCAACACTAATCACCGTGACGAGTGTACTTTGATAAATACTAATAGTCTATATATTAACCCTTTTAATATAAAATATATTAAAAGTGTTAATATATAATATATAGAGTCATAGACTATTAGTATTTTTTACTACTTTTTAAACTATATTTCAGTTAACAGTTTGTTTGTCATTTATAAATTCAATAATTGTCTTAAATTGTCAAACTTGAAAATAAAGTATAATGTTTTGTCAATGTTGCAGACGACAGACTTGATAAAACTCCTTTTTACCTCTCTTCGCCTTTTCATATACAGCTTGTTGCTATTTACGTTTTTTCAACCATTTGTCTCGTCGTCGCCCGAGTTTTTTTCCCCAAATAGCGATCGAATATCTTGTTGTTTTGGTTGAGAATCGGACGAGTTGCCATGTTTTTTTTACATTTTTATGGGAAAATGAAGTTCGGTGTATCGTGTAGACATAAATATATTATTTCACTTGTGACTCGTATATGACGCTAACGTAAATATCATGGAAATCCAAATTTCACGCGCACCTGCCAGATTTGTAAACTTCAGTAAAATTTCGATGGAAACGTTACTTTAACCTAGTTACCAACACGCGCTTGTTTTGAAAATGAAAATATAGATATTTTTTTCTTCATCACAATAAAACTGATCGACCAATAGGTCTAGTATTTAGGATTTTTGAGCTGTGGCGTTCTGGTTGCCATGGCGACTGGTCGAATGTAATTTGACACTCCTGTTAACTTTAGTAATAGTTCTAGTTTGAGTTTCTTAGAATTTCACCTTTTATATATGAAATTGACGCAAATTCCCCTTAAAGCAGACTAAGGCCCTAACTATGCTGGCCTTCTATGTATTTTAAAGCTTTTATATATTTGCATTCTTAGGTCAAAAGAAACCCAGTCATCCAAAAAGGTCTCATCAACAAAAGGACCCAGATGTACTCAAAGGAGCTTACTTGATGTCGTGCTGCACATCTAGATGTATGAATAAATTTTCGATAGAAGAGATAGAGGAAGCAAGGAACTGGTATTGGTCAATGCCAGGCAAGCAGCAGAGGTCATTCATTCTCCAATCAATTCGAACCAGTAACAACAATATCATGACAGTTGAAGGTAAACAGCTGTGTGAAGCAGCTTGGAAGAGTCTGTATGGTGTTGGGGACAGAAGGTAGGCTGCAAAACAAGCGTATATAGGAACAAGCATATATATAGGGAGATTTTATGTGTCTGAAGCCAGAGCTCCAGATAATCAGTTCAGCATTACAATTTAGGAAATGGAAAACAGATTATGAGTGAAAATCAGTGTTGAAAGTTTATAATTCTAGTATTAAAAAGCATGTTTTTGAGTAAAAAGCAAGAATCTGTAACATTTACTCAGCATTACATATTTATTTAGGGGTTAAAACACCCTTTGACATGAAAGCTTATCTGTCCAGAGCCCTGTTAAACAATAGCCGTAAATTCATTTAAATTATGCTTTCATTTTAATAGTATCAACTGAGACCTGGTTTAAAGGGACACTGTCCGTAACTTTTAGCTTATAAAACACCCAATAATTATGTTCGCAAACATTATACACTAAACATTTATCAATATTTACTAATTAAAAGCAATATTGTTAACGGAATTCAATCGCGGTACAAAAAAAAGCAAATCCACTTCGTGGGTTTGAACTTGCAGCAAGCCCAAACTCGCAGTAAAAATAAGTGTGCGTGAGCGTAAAGTTGTCGGAACTCGCTCCCGATTGAGCTAAGCGGGCTATACATATTAAGCAATACATACTATGGTGAAAACCTAGTGCGCTATGGAAGTCACGTGAACGCATAAAAGGTAAATATTGTGGGTCCCACTTTATTAACATTTAATAAGGCCATCCTTAAAAAAATATTTGTTTGCTGTGCTCCGACCCTGAATTTTTGCCAGTCCTGGTTAAGCATTTTTACAAATAATAATTTCCTATCTCAATGTATGATAATGCAGTCTGTGGATAACCTCATTAATATTTCTTTACAAATAATTTTTTAGTAAAAAGCTAAAAAAAACAAACCGGTCGCTGCCTTTTTAGACGCTCGGTCAGAGCACAGCAAACAAACACTTTTTTAAGGATGGCCTAATTAAAACTCTTTTTTTTTCAAACTCACGAATGTATTCCTACATACTTCTTAGGGTCTATCCTCATGTTTTCATGTATACATTTCAATGAATAAAAGTCAGACAGTTATTTGGTTATGCTCAATATCTGCTTACTTATTGACAGTGTCCCTTTAAACACTGCCTGTCATTTTTTTTTGATAATTTAAAGATGATTTTTAGCTTGAATGATGCTTAAATGCCGTGGTGATGTGTCCGTAAACTTTTGTTTGTAGCACTTGACTACTCCTCTGAAACTACTGGATGGATTTTCATGAAACTTTGCAGAAATTTTGCCCATGATGTCTAGTTGATCCTAGCAAAAATTCATGTTGATGTGAAATTCAAGATGGTCGCCAAAGCTAAAAATAGATTTTTAAAGAACAAGTTTGTAGCGATTACTTCTTGAAAACTTTAAGTGACATGGGACTTTTTATAAAATGATCAGCATGACATGATGTTGATCCTTGTCGAAAATCGTTTTGATTTGACAATAAACATGGCTGCAGCGGCCATCTTTGTTTACATAGGGTTATAAAGTAAAAACTTGTATCGACTACTCCTCCGAAACTACGGATTTTCATGAAACTTCACAGGAATGTTGCTCTTGATGTCTAGGTGTTCCTAGCAAAATTTCAGGTCGGCTGGAAATTCAAGATGGCAACCACAGCTAAAAATAGATTTAAAAAAAAAAAGTTTGTAGGAACTACTTTTTGAAAACTAGAAGTGATATTGATATGGGACGTTTTCTAAAATGATCAGCATGACATGATGTTGATCCTTGTCGAAAACTACTTGAAGGATTTTCATGAAACTTAATAGAAATGTTGCTCTTGATGTCTAGTTGATCCTAGCAAAATTTCAGGTCGGCCAGCAATTCCAGATGGCCGCCATGGCTAAAAATAGAACTTTTATAAAACAAATTTGTAGAGACTACTTCTTGAAAACTATAAGTGATATTGATTTTGGACTTTTTCTAAAATGATCAGCATGACATGAAGTTGGTCCTTGTTAAAAATTATTTTGATTCAACATTAAACATGGTTGCCAGTGGCCATCTTTGTTTATATAGAGTTATATATAAAATCTTGTAGCGACTACTCTTATTAAACTACTTGACAGATTTTCATGAAACATCACAGGAATGCTGATCTAGCTATCAGAACCTATCAGTAGAGCTTCAAGGTCATTGACCTCTTGTTGTCTTTAAGACCATTATTTTTAGCCAGATTGGGTAGAAGATCTAGGCTTATGGTTGGTATTTCTACCTGTCTCTCTGTCTACGCTTTTTGACTTTTTGTTTAAATCTTTTGATTGAAGTTTTCCTTTTCCTCATTTCTTAAAAACGAAATGTTGGAAAGCTTTGAAACTTGGCACTCATGTTCATTATCATTACACAGTGTAATATGGCAAGAACCATAACTCTGTCATGTTTTTTACTTGTATAAAAAGAAAGCAAAATTCACCACTATCAGTACCACTACGCGTACCAAAATAAGGTCATAGAAAATGCTTGTCCGGACCGTATTTTCAATACTATAACACTTAGAGACACCAAATTTGGTATGTGAATACATCTTGGGATAGCAGTGTGTCGTATACCAAGATAAGGTCACTGAGACCTTGACCTGTTACCTTTGTCATAGAAAATGCTTGTCCGGAACGTTTTTTTCAATACTATAATGTTTAGAGATACCAAACTTGGTATGTGAATACATCTTGGGATAGCAATGTGTCGCGTACCAAAATAAGATCATTGTGACCTTGACCTGTGACCTCTGTCATGGAAAATGCTTGTCCGGACAGTATTTTCAATATTATAACACTTGGTATGAGACACCAAACTCGATATGTGAATACATCTTGTAATAGCGGTGTGTCGTGTACCAAAATAAGGTCATTTTGACCTTGACCTTTGACCTTCATAATAGAAAATGTCTGGAAAATGTTTGTCTGGGCCGGTGGGGGACTATGGATTGCCCTTCAATTATTGATGCTCTTGTTTTTTGAAACTTGATGCCTGTTGCTCGAATTGTAAAGCAAAAACACGGAGTTGACCAATTTGCTTTTTTAAATATCAATAGTTTTAATAGACCCTCTTGAATTTGTCCATTGTTCGTTCATGTTCTAGTGTATTACTACCCGGTATTAGACTCTCAAATAAGGGCTCAGAAACATTCACGCATATCCAAACCTGTATGAAATCATGAACTAGTCCCATTCTTGTCACCTGCAACAAAAAAGCGAAACTATTTGCACATTTTAAGAAATAAACAAGAACCGAAAAACGCAGATCTTTTGTTAAGCGCCACAAAGTACCTATCATGACTGGCAAGGGTAATAACTGTTTAGTGAGACCTTGAAGGAAACAAATTGCGCGACATGCGTCGAAAATCTTTTCTGAAGAAACTTACGTCAAAGCCCTACATGAAATGGCCTCGTTTCAACTCATCGGGCAACTATTTGTAAAATTATAGCGTAAAGTATGACAACGCCTGGATTCGACAAATTGAGATCTGGGCAATTCGCAAATGTATAGGATTGCATAGAGACGACAAAGGTGTATCTTTAATAACTCCTTTTTTAGTAAAATAATTATCAGTATTGATTTTTTATTTCTATATTGAGCATTATGTTTTCCTTGCCTAAAATGTGTTTCATATTTAAATTATAATGTGTGTAAATCAAATCAAGTTCAAGTCAGTTTGAGTCAAGTCAAGTTATGATGAGTCAACTAATAAGGAAGTTATGGTGAGTCAAGTCATAAACAAGTTGTGCAGACTTTCAGCAGCTAATTCAGTCTAGTTTAGACAAGTCTAGTTAATTATAGTCTAGTTGAGTCAAGCAATAGTCAAGTCAAGTCAACACCAAAGTGAAAATGTATCTTATACATGATCCGAAATTAAGTAAATACAATACAATAGTTTCACACATTCATGTAAAGTTCGGGTCAAGTCTAAGTCAATTTCAAGTGAATTTCAAGTCAAGTATAAGTCAAGATTAAGTCAACTCAGGTTTTTGCGAGTCAAATCATAAACAAGTTATGTAGGGTTTTCGGTTGAGTCGGTCAAATCAAGTCTAGTCAAGCCAATAGTCGAACCAAGTCAAATAAAGTCAAAACTGAGAATGTATACTTTAATAATATATTGATCTGAAATTAACTAAATTCAGTACAATAGTTGCACACATTCTCGACAACTGTCACAAAATTACAAAATGAAACGACTTTACAAAATGTCAAGAAACGATGAAAGAAGACGAGCGTACTCGACCGACATTTTTGAAAAATAAATTCTTTTACGTAAAGTTATAAATTTTACATGAGGTAGTATGCAACGGACATTCTTGACAAGTGACAAATAAATTATTTTGCGTAAGCTTTTTTTATGCAAGGCAGTATGCGATCGACATAGATCTATTTAACGAGTGAAAAATAAATTACTTTACGTAAAGAAATATAAAAAGATCGGAAAGGGAAAGTAGCATTCAAGGAATACAGTCAACCACAAAACACAGTAAGGTTATTTTAACATCAGATTGTTTGCGACCAAAATTCTTGACAAGTGACGAATACATTATTTTTACGTATTTGGTTACTTTATGTGAGGCTGTATGCGACCGACATTATTGACGAGTGAAAAATAATAGATTTAACTGAGATTAATTATTACGAATCAATGCTGTACATTTGAAGTGGATGGGTTATGATTCTAATGTGATACATTACTTGATTACAGCAACATTACTTATAATTACCTCAAGCATGCATTTTGTAAAGGCGTTTCGTTTTGTAATATTGTGACTGTGGTCGAGGCGGAGCTTACAAATACGCAGCGATGCTGCGTTCGTACCGACTGATATGTTTATCGATTAAACACACATTTTAAGAAAAAGAAAAAAAGAAACGTTTCATTATAGGTTTGATAACAACTATATTGCGATATAAACACAAGATGAAGCAATTTGAGCTAGATTTGACCGACTATAGTGAAGACCCCAAGATACCCCGTTTCAAGATGCGACCTTCGGGTCTTAAATATAAGACCGTGTCCACGTAATGTGCCTTGCGATCACCCCAGCACCTTCATTTATTATTTTATCGTTGCAAACTTGCACACATTGTTAATAGCAATGACATCTTGGACGAATTTGAAAAATAGCTATATCGGACCATTTATTCCAGAGTTGAGGCCCTTGTTATTGCTAAAATCGCCATTTTCTGATTTGTGAGCACTGTAGCACCTTCATTTGTTTTTTGATCTTTACCAAACTTGCACAGATTGTTTATATCAATGTGTGAAGAGAACGTGAGTATTTTGCAATGGCTCGCCGTCGAATTTGTTCTAGTTCATGATTACTTTAAAACTGAATGACCTACAGGCATGAAACTTCATAGGTTCATTGCCTTTTCTTGTCCAAAAAAACGCCAGCAGAACTGTCAATGTGTTTACTGCAAAGCGTGACAGACACGTAGGGATCACTTTGTCCACCATCATCGTCTAGCAGCAACAGCGTCACACTTTTCGTTTCCCATCAATAACTGAAGATCAGTTGAACCTACTGTCCTCAAACTTGATCTGCAGATTGATCAGGGTCAGAAGATGACCACTATTGATTTGAAATCAGTACGTCAAGTCCACAACTGAAGATTATCGATCAATTACTGATGATTCATTTAACATATATTCTGCTATTATAACCACTAACTCCATATTCCTGTATAATACCTTCCTTTAAGCCAGTAGAGCATATACAGGCCCCCTCTTGGCCCTCTTGTTTTAGCTAACCTGATCATGTAGTGCTAAAATGGTGAGCTATTGTGACCGCCCTTCATCCGTCGTGTCGGCGGCGTCCACATTTTTAAAATATCTACTCCGCCAAGACTGCATGTCCTAGAGCTTAGCTATTATGCTTGTATCATCATATAGTGGTCCTCAATCTAAATTGTTTAAATGGTTATTCTGAGAATTTGGTTCCGTCAAAATCTTCTCCTTTGAAACCACAAGGCCTAGAGTTGAGATATTTTGCATTTAATATCAGCTAATGGTCCTCTACCAAGTTTGTTCAAATGGTGACCCTACAGGGCCTCGATTCACGTTCTTCGGGGCCAAAATTCGGCCGCATTCCGTCTGCCGTGGAATATACTTTTCCGCCAAACTTTCTGAAAATTCCCCCATCAAATAAAAGTACCGGAATACCGGGAAAAGTACCGGAATATAATGCTGCACCGCAACTGCCCGGATGACACAAACATGTCGCACAATGCCAAATCCTTAGAATTGTAATAGCCGTATAGTATAGTGTTGAGATTCTACTGCAAATGGTAAGTTATTTACATACATAAGGAATAATATGAAAAAGGCACAGCCTAAATGGGGATTTATCAAGTCTGAGTAATAAAATTAAAATTTCGAACTGTGAGGATGCTGCACTCATCCTCCTTTTACATGTAAACAAATATCGAGATTCACTAGCCTAATAAATTGGCTCCTATTCTATGTTCTAGGTAACTGTATCTCGCCAAAACGAAAAAATCGAAAAAAGCATTAAACGTGTATTTTAACACACTACGAGATCCACGTGCATGTGTTCAGTACGGACCATTCGTACAAACTCTGTCAATTTCAGATAAGAAGATGTTGCGAAGGTCCGTGATCGTAGGTGCAATGGTCAGGTTCTCAAAGATATCCTAACATATTGTTGTTTTGTTTTATCAAATCTACACCTATATCAATGATGTGCCCCCGCCCCGACCCCCATCCCCCATCCCCCATCCCCCAACCACCCCTCCCCCCACCCATCATCACCAAAACCGAATATCTTTTTTTTTGCGTTTTGGATTATTTGGATATTAAGATTTAAATTTGAACGCAATCATTTACATATAAAACAATTTAGAATAAATCCAGATACACGCATGAAATATCAATAAAAAGAAAAATGAAATGAGATCACAATTAATAAATGCTAGATTCTCATCTCCTCCCTCTCCGAGTTGCCACAAATTACTTTAAAAGTACAGCATTTTTGAATTAAAACTGATGAAAAATAACATTCACACTTTGCCCCAAATTGTATTTCGCCCCCCAAACCCCAGCCCTCACATTGTTTTAGCTTTTTTTCTGATGGTATATACTAGCTATATAAATTATTATTGTCTGAAAATTCGAATAGTGGAGCTGCGCTGTTCTCCGACAGCTCTTTTTTATTATAAACTGCGTATTAAATTCTTAGTGGTGGAGAAAAAAATGAACCCAATTCAAATAATATATAAATTACATGTATTGTCAAAATTATTGATGGAAATGCTGGCAACTGGAGCCCAATAAGAATTTTAGTCATTGGTTTATAGTAATCTAAATCAAAGATTCAGAATACTCCTTAAATTAATATTTAATAAGTCCATATTTAATCAGTCCATCAAATAGTTTATAATTATTTATTATTGTAGTGAAGAGAATGTTGTTGTTTTTGAAAAAAATAAGGACTTTAACTCGGATCTTCTGTATAGGAGTCGGGAGCTGTAACCATTAGGCCACGGCATCAAACGCGTGAAGTCATTATTACATAAATATTGTAATGTATTAGGCTGATCTATGACTCCTGATTCTCACGCAAGACCTGAATATTGTGAATAGTAGCGTCAATAGTGCTTATTAAACTGCGAAGTCAGTTAAATTGTTCTATTTAGTCGTATTTATCGATAATTTGTCGATAATTGGTCACCGGCGAGACAGTTAATCAGTACTGATCCTCATCGATTGCGGAAATTAACGAAAAGTTCCGATGGCATTGTTCGTATCCGTCATTCTTCGGTGATAGCGAGATATTGCGAATGGCACCCAGACAAGGGACATCGTCGAAGAGGCTCGAAATGAAATTACTATGCCTTTCAGCGGAAGTAGCTACTGGTTTCCCGTTCCGTAAGCTTGACTCTCATATACTTGGCCGAAATCGGAAACCAAAGGGATATTTTTTTTCAAACTCATAGTATGTGGACAAAAGTTGATATTTTCGCGCCAGGGATAAATTCCCTATGAAAAGTTATCTTTAATATATTTTAATACAATATTTTTATAGATGGATATATAATTGATGCAAATTTTGTAGAACAAAATCCCCTTTCCTTTAAAATTGCCGCAAAATTACCCCCTCTAACGGCCCCGGCCCCATTTCCCCAATATAGAAAGAGGGCCCTGCCCTTTGTCCAAATTTGATCCCGCCCCAGGGGTCACAGTTTTACATACACTTACGTAGGGAAAGCATAAGAATTGAGATAACCATGCTAAGATTTTCAATCGGTGACGGTTTGTGATTGGATTTACGGTCTAACGCGTCGCCCTAAAAAGAAATTACAGACCGTAAAACCACTCAAATACCGTCCCAGATTGAAAATCTTAGCATGGTTGTCTCTAACATGCTCTTTTTTAATTATGTCTCAGGAAAACTAACAGTGGAAAACAAAGTAATGTTCTGCCTTGAGAACACTCTGGCACTCTGGCACCTTCATTTGTTATTAGATCTTTATCAATCTCAGGCCTTCAACCAACTCCTATATATGTTTCATTTAAGCCAGATTAAGTAGTCTCTCGGCGGGCATGTTCACTTATCTTCGGTGGCAGGAGGTGTAGCTCTAACAAAAAGGAATTCAATGTCATTTATTCTGTAACCACCTAAGCCTATTGTTGTTTAAGTGGTCATTCCTTTGAAATCTCCTCGACCTTTGAGGTACTGACCTCATCATTTCGGAAAACTACTTGAGTAAAACAAAATACTAAGGAAAAGGAAATGCCACTAAAGGTTCTGTCCGTGGCGACGTCTGTCCAGTCTTTACGTTTTAAAGTGTTCGTTAAGAGTTTTTGTTTTTCCTCATTTCTCAAAACAAATTGTCTGAACGCTTTAAAACTTGCCACACATGTTCATCATCATCACACACTGGTATATATATATATACAAGCAAGGTTTTACTTAAGCGTAAAATAGCTGCCGAGAGACAAGAAGTCACGGGTGTGAAAAAATATATGTTGTCACGGAGACATAAACACGCCACGACCGTTTTTTCTTAGATTCTTCCCGATTGTTACCATCAGTTCTTCCTACCAAGGATTTTAAATAAATGTGGACGACCTCGCTTCTTTCTGTTCAAAAACCTTGACACGCCTTACATATTGATTACTTGTAATACGAAGTGCTAGAAGTACACATCACCACAGAAATACAAATGTTCACGTGTGCGTTAGAGTGTACATTACAACACATATAAACTGTTCACTGTTACCATGTGTAATTATAAGATTGCGTTATCAAAGTGAAAAATGTAAAGGAATAATATAAACCAATGAAAATTAAAAAAAGAAGGGAAAAAAGGAATTCAGCAGGCTTGAACCCTACTTTCCTGGGCACTAACACGGCGCCTCGATCAACTGCACTATTGAAGCTTGTGAATATTTCGTAGCTAATATACATATAATAGTAATGATTACATGCTACATTTCAGTAGACTGGTTTATGAAAACGTCATTTAAGCAAGTGAAATGGTAACCTTTCAACATTACAAAATATGTATTTATACCAAACAAGTTTTTCAGACGAGTTCTCCAGGAAGTCAAGTTGTAAAGTATGATCATTGCCACTTACATGAGTCACAGCCTGTTAACCATAGACAGATATAAAACCCATATAAGAGTCAGGTGCCTTCGGCAGCTGCATGAGAAGCACTATAACTCGTTCATGTATTTTACCTGAATTACCCCCCTTTTTGGACTTTGGACTTTTTTAATAAATGAGCAATCCGACATTCACATCAGTATTGGTGCTTCTTGTGTTCCTACATATCTGAAGCCTTCCTTTAATCATATAATTGTCCTATATTTTATATATTTTGAAAGATTAAGCCGATGATCTATTTTGTTCAGTTCTCTCCCAAGACCAAAGGTCAACAATATGTTTCAGCAATAACAACTCATTTTGATAAAACTAAAAACACATGTTCAGCATAATAAGAAGGTGTGTCAGACTAAAGAATTTAAAGGTGCAGGTTAAAGTCAAATATTTCCAAATCATGTCTCCACCATAACTTAATAGTTCTGAATTTGATGAAATCCCTTGGAAGGTAAAAGAGTCGTGTCCTCTCCATATCTCTTGAACCGCTTAAGGGATTTTGAAATAAGTTGGCACAAATGTTCACCATATCAAGACAATGTGCAGAACGTAACTTTCAGCCATATCCGTTCAAGGTCACACTTAGAGGTCGAAGGTCATATGCACTATATTTCGTGTCCTCTCCATATCTCTTGAACCCCTTGAGGGATTTTGAAATAACTTTAACAAATGTTCACCATATCAAGACGACGTACAGAGCGCAACTTTCAGCCAGGTTGGTTCCTAAGTTATCGGGGGAGACATACGTTTTTGTAACAAATACAACCGCGGCTAGTTGCTCATCTTTATCGAACATGACAGTAGTCACTCTCTATATGCTTGTATTGCTTTCAGAATGGACTTTTGCCTAGAAAATACCAGTTGTATCTAGAGAGTGGCTTTTAGACAGTCTCTTGGCTTTCAAACTGCAGAATTTGGAAGGTTATTTGTTACCAAAAGTAAGAGATTTTCTTTTAAAATCCAGTTTGAAGTTTACCTTTTACTTTCATTAATCAAAGTGTGTTGGTTGCTAGCATTAAGGCTATCATTTTATTATTCGTTCTGGTTGATAAGGTAAATGATATAGAGTCATCTTTAATATTATTCATAAATGTCTTGTTTTGCATAGCAATGTTTCACCATTGAGTGTGCAGTTCATTGCTTTCTATTGTTAAAGGAAATGTCATAGATCAAGGTCATATTGACCTGACACCTAAGAAATGCTTTTAACACAAAAACCTTAAGCAAACGGGCGTATAATACACCATTAGGCAGCGCGTTTGTTCGGCAATGCATTGTTGGTTTTGTTATTGATTCATTACAATATGTTGATTTGTGAAATAATTACAAATTCATGTGATGTTTATCATTTACTTCAGTTGGATTTTGTTGAAAGTAAAACAGACCAAAATCAGGATGTTCAACCTTCAGCTTGCACCACCAAAAGCTATTTAGATTTATGTTTTTAAATGAATTTGATTTTTTTTTCTTCCAAAAGATGTTTGTTTTGCGGTGTTTTACATCTGGTAACGACAATCTTTAAGTTATGTACTCACGGTCAGTTAATCTAAAAAAATCCTGGATTTCTTACCAATGCTATTACACAGCCCTCTGCAAGGAAATGACACAATTCTCCACTTAAAACACTTGTTTCAAAGCTGAATAAGCAGATAACTTGGGACTCATTGTCTTCATTCAAATCATTACCAAGAGTTAATATGCCATCTGAGACTCGAACCAGTGACCTCGGGTTAATAAGCTGATGTTCTACCTACTGAGATAGCTGGACAGCTGTTTTGCAGCCTTGCATCTGTAAGTACATGAATATGTCCTGCTCTTCTAGACATAACGAATCAATATTGTTTATGATTTGTTACGGCCCTAGTATGCTTTGAGAGGGGGTATATAGGAACCACTGCGGCAGTCAGTTTGTCTGTTGGTTGGCCAATCTGTCTGTTGATCAGTGTGTTGAATCTTGTGGATATTCGATTGAAACGTTGTATACATGATCAACATAAAGTGTGTGACACAATTTTAGTGTGACTCGCTTAATTCCCTGCAGAGTTATTGCCTTTGCATTTATAGATCAAGGCGCTTGTTTCAGCAAAAGATTTTTCAGCAATTAAATGAGCAATTAAATAATATGTACTTACATTATATATCTTTAGAATGGGCATGTTTAGAAATAAATAATTTACAGCCGAAATTATTTGTAGATGGGGCTTTTCCCATGTAAATGCATTTAATATTGCTGGGACAGCAGCAAATTATAAAATCTCAAAACAATTTGCTAGCCTTTACATTTCGCTCTAAAACTTTCAGAGTGTCTTATTTAACATTTATTCAACACAATAAATAAGCGGAGCTTATGTCGTATTTTATCAAAACTGCTTAGTTTGTGGGTGGAGCTTAACGCTTATCGTTTCGAGCTACTAATTGATTAAAGGGACACACGGCAAGTTTGATTTGTTTAAAACTAACTTGCATATGTGCCATCATTAATACTTTTTTTTTGAATAGTTCATAGAAAAGTGTGTTTGCATATTACTTACTGTTGATTATATTGCACCAATAATACATTTAAACATATGGCTGAATACTGAAGACAATTTACAAACTGAAAATGACGTCATTTAGTTATAATCGATCAGTTTTAAGCAAAACTGATAATGGTTTGATGAATCGAGATGCCATTTTAATACTTGATAAATACTTCACGTGAAGATTGCCTTGCATCCCTTTAAATGTTTTAACTTACCATATTTGTTTACCAAAGATAAACAAACACACTTGTAGACCGGACACAATCACGACCTTTGAAATATTTAAAACACATATTTTGCAATTTAATTCTCATTATATAATTAGTATACCTTTATGTATAGTATACCAATTCCGAAATTACGCGTTTCATAACTAGCGTTATTCACTTATTATGTCTTCGCTAAGAATGAAGTGTAAAGATCGATAAAGGATGTAGCGTAAATAACTGGTAAATTCAGATGGGGATGAGAATGTACTTCTAATATCATTTGTTTGTTTTACATTGATACAAAGTAGTATATTTTTGCTATTCTTTATTAATCACTGGGCATTTTCTCAAATCTTTATTTCATGGTATTTATAACATCTCAAGTAAAATGAGATTTGGCAATTGAGAGAAGACAACAATTCCACAATTAAATAGTTATATAGCATATCCCTTTATTCAATTACACTTTACGCGGGTCTATGGAACGTCAAATGAGAATTGCCCCCTGTGTCGATAAACACATATTGCCTCGAGTTGCGGTTTAAATAAGTAATGCTTATTGGTGACTGGTGTCTCTGGAAGTTGTCATTTGTTGTACATTAAAAAATATCCAGGCTAATTAGTTGATTTAGGTAAGCGACTGAAAATGAATGTGTGAATGTGTACACTTTGGAATTAACATTTTAATGCGCCGACTAATGCTTGTAATAAATATAAATGTTGATGATATATGTTGTATTAATCATTAAACACTATTAACAATGTGTTTATCTTTAATTATAGGTCGAATATCACACACCTAATCACAATCATTTTATGTCTGTCGAATATCATGAAAATTCCGTTATCGGTACTTGTCCGCTTTGAATAAGTTATGATGTCACAAAGTCGGCGGGTCTTATGAATTCGTTCTTGTATAGCGTTCGTACTAATTGCTACTTTTACGATTAAAACACATAGTTTAACAAAAACATAATATACAAACGTCTTATTATAGATTTCAAATGTGTTATATTTAAGATAAAATCACTGTTTGTAGCAAGTTAAGGCAGATTTACTTCATTAAAAGGAAGACCCCAAGGTACCTAGTATCGCCATATAGGTGAAGAAGCAACCTTGGGATCTTAAAGATAAAACCGTGTCCAGGTAATGTGATGCAGCATAATTTTGAGTTGAAAATGGCCTATCAAAAATAACTTTTCCACTTGAATGTTTTATTTCTCGACCCGCAGGTAAATAAATCACTGAATCCCAATATAATATTCTTCTGTCTTAAATATTAAGCAAGTATGACGTGTTTTTGCAGGTTAAAAACTGTTTACCTCGCGTCCTGCAGAAAAAATCGCATTTGTTTCAAGGCAAACATGGAGATGTTGAATTTTTAGAAAACGTGTATGCTTGATAGGGACATGGGATTGACTTGTGTCCCTTTAATCATTTATTTAGCAGAGCTATACAAATGAGAATCCAATTTAAATAAACATAATTATGTTGTCATTATGCTGATGATGTCCATATCAATGTGCGGCTGATAATGCATATATCATTTAATTTCGATTATAAAAACCATTTATATAAGAATTATGTGTATGCCATCATCTAGTTGATGAAGAACTGTTGCATCATTCCATAATGTTGGCTCGTTATCATCGTTGTTGTGCACTATGCTTTTAGCTTCTGCTGTTTTTATTTATTCTTTAAGGCTGTTCGTGAAATTGTGTTGATTATGTTAACCATGTTATTGCAGTGGTTAGGCAATAGGTGTTCTTACTGCTGATAAGTCTCAACAATTTGTTGATTTCACCTAATTTTAACTTGCTGCTGTTGACTGTTGCTGCTAATAAATGACTGTTTATAAAACACTCAATGCGTTTTGTCTAGCTATCCACTTTACATTTATTCAGTTTGCGTACAATAATGTTTTCATTACAGTGGCTGTTGTTTTTATACTGACGTGGTTGCTGATGCTGCGTAATTATAATTGGATCTCTATCACTTATTCAAGGCTTACTTTGTTTCATTCTCTGGAACACATTGCCTTATATTTCAGTTCGTTTCAACATCAAGTTGACTTTCGGCCAGTCAAAAGTACCATGTAACAGGTCAGAGAGTCCTGCAGTGTTCGTATTGCATGTAAAGTTCCTATGTCGGTATCGTATGTGGAACAGGTCAGAGAGTCCTCCAGTGTTGGTATTGCATGTAAAGTTCCTATGTCGGTATCGTATGTGGAAGAGGTCAGAGTGTTATCCAGTGTTGGTATTGCATGTAAAGTTCCTATGTCGGTATCGTATGTGGAACAGGTCAGAGAGTCCTCCAGTGTCGGTATTGCATGTAAAGTTCCTATGTCGGTATCGTATGTGAAACAGGTCAGAGTGTTATCCAGTGTTGGTATTGCATGTAAAGTTCCTATGTCGGTATCGTATGTGGAACAGGTCAGAGTGTTATCCAGTGTTGGTATTGCATGTAAAGTTTCATTTTCTTACTGTTATACAAGACGCGCCTGAGCCACAAAACGGCATTTCAAAACATTGTGAATTTCAAAAGTATCACAATTATTTTGTGTAGAGTTTGGAAATATATCCCTGCAGTTGTTTAATACATTCACGTTTAATAAATTGACAATGATTTATCAGTACATTTTCAAGACCTTGAAAGAATTTAGATACTTTTCATATGGTTTATGTAGTGCTATTCTATTTGATCGTTGGTTTTATTTAGGGCTATGTCATTTGATCGATGAAGTTTTATGTATCCTGTCTATGTTTCGCAAGGCATTTTGGTCAGCGTTTCATTGAAGTTGAAGTCCAATACACAGCACTTTAAATCAGCTCTGTGCATTGTCACTAAATTATTAAACCACTTCTATGCTGCGTCCTATTCAAAACAAAGCTTCTATGCTGGGTTCCAAATTGTAGTGTGTGTGTGTGTGTGTGTGTGTGTGTGTGTGTGTGGTTCTAAGTTTATAGTCCCTCTTCCTTATAACCAATAGGACGTCCTAAAGGTATTGGCATAATACAGTCTAGACTGGTTCCAAATTGTATTTTAATTAAACACTTCATCACATTCAATTATATAACATTAAATCTCATGTTAATAACTCCAAAGGAATAGAGGCAATTATAAATCAAGAAAAAATAAGTTTAAAAGTCGAAACGGGAAATGCAGCATTCACAGAACACAGTAAACCCAAATAAGATATTTTTGCAGGCACAAAAAGAAACCAAAACAAAATTTAAAAAAATATTTGTATATATATATAGGGATATATAGATATATATATAAAAACAAACAAACAAAACAAAACTTCATCTTAGGTTTTTCATAAATGAAGGTGATAAATGAGGCAAATGGCATTCAAGTAGTCAGCATCAAATCACGATGACATCTTTATTTATTATTTATAATAAACATAGTTTTTAGCTAACCTTTTAAATGTGGGTTAATTTACTTGAAAATGGTACATATTCCTAGTATATAGTCATAGGGGTGTTTGGATGGATCAGCCTTTATATAGTTATAGATCGTTATGCCAATTAATTGATATTTCTATCATGGATGATAAAACGGTGGAGTTCCGACATCAGTTGAACTTGTGTTCTTTAAATAGTCATGTATCGATTGATTGACTAACGGATCATCAATTACTTCGGCCTCTGGTTTTGATGATTGATTACGAAAGTCTACAATTTCATATTTAACCTATTAAAACCGATGATTTATCGGCTACATCCAACTGATTATAACCGATGTATGATTGTAAATCTCAACCAAAAGACCATCACTAGAGTGAAAGTCTATATTTTTGATGCTAATGTATGAAATATTAGAAACTTTTAACACTCGATTTGCTTTTGGAGAAACATATTAAAGGTTGCCGTATTCTAAAGCCTTCCCTAAAATCGTTACATACTGGATATTTATTATGATATGTATTTATTTTTTATGATGCAATGTCTGGTGCATCAACGCATGTGGTCGTTTTTTGGTCTCAAATACTTCCTAGAATTTCATAGCGTTATTCTAACAACCCTGCTGCAATGGAAAGGGCCAGAACGCGGCTAAACAGTTATGCTGTTAAGGCTATAATAGATATATATGGGGCCGTTATCTGCTACACCCAGACATTCAGGCTGATGATAGGATGGCGTTCATTTATCAAATGTGGGGAACACTTTGTTTCCTAACCAGTTAGCGGCTGCATTTGAATGTTTCATTAAAAGTAGGCAGTTATAAGGAAATATCTACTTTCATGGCACTTTTTTGTTTTGGGCGTTGCATTCGGACTTCTTGCTTTTAATGCGCTGTTCGCTGCTGCCAAAAAACGTTTCTCCCATTTTTGGCTGTGGACGGGAGCCTGGACACTCTATGACTTGGAGTGCCCGGACTCCCATCCATATAGCGGGCAGCAAAGGCGTGAAAGGAAGGATATACAAGTTTCAGTTTAACTTTTTTACGCTCCTGTATACACGAAAAAATTAATTGTAATCTAAACATAAATAATATACTTTGCTGTCCGTACGAAGCGCTAAAAACATTTGAATTTATTGAATTCGGTGCACTTGTAATTATGCTTGAATATTAACTGTGCTTTCATCATATGCTTATCAGAAAATGTGCTTTCATAATGAATATTTAATTCGGTGCACATATGTCCTTAATATTGTAATATTCAATTTGATTTATAGCTGAAACATTTCTAAAGTAAGTGTTTGCCATACTGGTCCTTTGTGCTTATCGGCAGCCCAGTTGCTAAGCCCCATGCTTGGGGCTTGTTTTTCAATCCATGCCACGCCCAATTTATTTAGTCACAACACGTGTATGTTACACGTGTTGTGACTAAATACTACCCAACACGAACACATGCAAAATAAACAGTTGTCCAACACAAACAAATGTGCAATGAACAGTTGTCCAACAAAAAATAAATCATGGGCAATGAATGAACATTTGTCTAAAACAAACACATGAACAAAGACCAGTTGGCAAACACAAACACATATAAAATAGCCAGACGTGTCAATGAACAGTTGTCCAGCACACAAAACCACTCATGCTCAATGAGCAGTTGTCCATCACAAACACATGCACAATGAACAGTTTTCTAAAGCAAAATCACAGCCATGTGCAATGAACAGTTTTCCAACACAAACAAATGTGTTTATTATATCCGCCATATTGTCATTTTGCATAGTAATTAATTTCCCGTGATATTTTCGCGCGGGTGAAGGCATTCATATTCCGCTCATCAAATAACTTCCCTATCAACAGACAACATGGAGGGATTTTTAGAAGAGGAACAAACTCTTATCGGAGCATAATTTGGATTTAAAATTTAAAAATTAAACAATTTAATGTTGTACAGGGCATTTCTACCAAAAAGAAACGTTGGTCGCAATTTCGCAATTGTTTCAATTTTGCACTTGACCTTAATAAAAACAAATGTCAGAATTTAATATTATTTGACTTCGTCTGACAAGAGTTAGGGTTCTATTGTGATAAAACTTATGAAAACTCTGGGATTAATTTATTTTGGTCTATAAAACATTCAGTAGACTTTCTTGATAACATTTTCAATAAAGGTCAAGTTTCACTAATAAGCACTTACGACTTCTCTACACTATATACAACCTTACCACATCACCTTATTAAAGACAAGCTAATTTCTCTTAACCAAAAAACATTCGCTAGAGAAAATACTACATTTTTGGAATGTAATAATATTGAAGCGTTTTTACTAACGGCAGTTTAGACAATTATACTATGAGGACTTGCTATGAAGTTTGTGAAGCACTAATCTTCCTATTAGATAATGTTTTCGTCAGGTATGGAACCACCATTTATAGACAATAAATACTGATAAAGTTGATCCTTTGGGAGCGAGAAACACAATTATGAGAATAAAGCTGCAGACTCGGTTTTATTGAGTCTGTTCATGAGAAGTAATGAAACAGCAACACCTCTCACGCCCACTAGCACCGGCTTAAATTGTTGGTATCCCTATGGGTACGAACTATGCACAACTTGTCGCATATTTGTTTTTATTTTGCTATGAAAGAGATTTTATGTGGGGTCTTTCACCAGATACCCAGGCAGATGTGATTGAAGCCTTTAATGACACCTCTCGGTATCTGGATGACATATTGAACATTGACAACCCTTTCTTTCCAACTATGGTTAATACTATTTATCCTAAAGAACGTCAGCTAAACAAAGCTAATATATCTGATAATAACGCTTCTTTTCTTGATTTAGACCTCTCGATTGAAAATTGTGAAATAATTAGCAAAATTTATGACAAGAGAGATGATTTTAATTTTGACATTGTTAATTATCCCCACTTGGATGGGGTGTGAGTCTCAACTTATTCGTTTTTCAAGAGCTGGTACTCGTTTTGAAGACTTTAATATTCTTAATATTTGTATAACTAAAAAGCTACTCAATCAGGGTTACCGTTACCATAAACTTCGTAAAACCTTCGCAAAATGTTATTATCGTAACCCTGATCTTCTTTCAAAATACAAAAGTAATTTAAGGACTCTTCTGCGACAAGGCCTATCACAACCTGACTTCTATGGTGATGCGATTTATAAACTTCGTAAGATTCTTGGTCATGATCACTTTCATACTATCTTTGTTTAACTTGTTATAAAGTTTATCAAAATAGGTTATGACCCTATTATTTTGCAACGTACTGCATGCTCGGTGGTGGACCCTTTTACAGTTATGCTATGCTTTCCTCTTTAATAGTACGATGACCGGACAGGCTGTGGACCCTATGATAAAGCCCATTGGGACGGTGGCGTTTGATGTTTGTCTATGATATTTCTTGTCGTTCCCTTAATAGTTTATTCTCTTGTTGCTCTGGCTTCTGCCAAGTCACTGAGTACCGTCATTGTGGCTTTCTAGGCTATTGCTTTTTTGTAATTTATTTACACGAGCATATTTGTGTTTTATTTATATGGCCTATTGATGCTGCCTTGTTGGTTAGAGATTAGATCATGGCGAGGATTTCTTTATTTACACTGTCCTGTTTTAATAGGATGACATTAGGGTAAGTGTGAGGTTTGGTGCACCCTAGAACCGGTTTAAACCCCAGTGGCCTACTTTGCCACTGACCGTTCCAAGGCAGTAGCCCTATTGTCAACCCTTTTGTGTTTGTGATGTCGTTTGCATTTATTATTACTTTTGCCTTCTTGTTTGTCTGTTTGCGGGTTTGTTTCTGTGTTTTGTGGTTGACTGTCCTCCTTGAATGCTACTTTCCCTGTCCGATCTTTTTATACTTCTTTAGGCCTCGAATACAAATCAGTAGAGTTATTACTTACTGGTTCTTTTGGATCATCAAGCCCAATCTACAAATCAGTAGTGTTATTACTTAATGATCTTTTGGAATCATCAAGCCCAGTCTTTGTTTAAGTAGAATATCGCTTAAGCCGGTGCTAGGAGATGTGAGAGGTGTTGCACTTTACATTACCCCTCATGAACATGACTCAATACAACAGTGTCTACTACTTTTTTCTTGGTTTTGTTTGTTGATTCCAAGGGATTCATTTTTTCAGTATTTATTGACATTCACACTAACGTTTGTTCAATGCTGTATGGCAGTCGTAAAATGTCGCCCGACTACAAATCAGTAGTGATAATTATTAATAGTCCTTTGGGATCAGCAAGCCCAATCTTTGTGGCTTTAACAATCAACCGAGTCTGCTACTTTTCTCTCTTGTTTGTGTTTGTTGCTTCCAAGAGATCACCTTTTCAGTCTTTATTTAAAGTAGAATATCGCTTAAGCCGGTGCTAGAGTCGTGAGAGGTGTTGTCCTTTACATTACCCTTCATTACCCTTCATGAACAGACTCAGTAAAACCGAATCTGTTACTTTTATCCCTTGTTTATGTTTGTTGCTTCCAAGGGATCCACTTTTCAGTATTTATTGACATTCACACTAGCATTTGTTTAGTGCTGTGTGGCGGCCGTAAAAAGTCGCCCCGACTACAAATCAGTAGTGTTATTACTTACTGGTCCTTTGGGATCATCAAGTCCAATCTTTGTGGCTTTAAAGTAGAATATCGCTTCAACCGGAGCTAGGAGGCGTGAGAGGTGTTGCACTTTACATTACTCATCATGAACAGAGTCAATAAAAACGAGTCGTCTACTTATATCTCTTTTTTGTGTTCGTTGCTTCCAAGGGAGCCATTTTTCTGTATATATTGACCGTTACAACGTGTTTATGACCAAATATCTAACTCCACAGTAGAGTTATTGGCCTTTGTAATTCTATAATTAAAATTCTTGTCCGAAGCAGAAAACAAAAACAAAAACCAGTTATTAATAAAAATAAATATAAAAGTCGAGCAGGATATGCAGCTTTCACAGAACACAGATAACCCCAAACACGCAAAACGACAAACACGACAAACATGAATGGCAATGTTATTAAGGAATAAAGGCATATGACGTCACAAACACCAAAAGGGTTGAAAATAGGGCTACCGCCTTGGAACGGTCAGTGGCAAAAAAGGACGCTGGGTGTTTAAAACAGGTTCTAAGGTGCACCAATAACTTCTAATGAAATAGCGAACCAAAGATTGATATTTTAATATCCCTTTACATTGAAATAAGAATGAACTTTCTGTAGTGCAAGTAAATTAAACAGTTTTCAATTTATATTTGAAGGTGTCGCATACATTCCTTGTAAGTGTCGTTTGTTTTGTATGTGTGCTTTTGGTTGGCAGTGTTTTATGAATGCAAATTTTCATGTTCGACTTTATGCTTACTTTTGTTGGCAAATAAAGTTCGAAAATAATGTTCATTAATATACTTGATAATTGTGTTAATTACACTGTTCATGACGACGAATACACAGCCTGGCAATGGTATATTGGGATGTACCTTGTTCTTTACTTTCTGAACTTGTTTGCATCAGTATATGAACACATTGGAGGGACGGAAAAGGCTACAATTACATATTGTTCGGGGCGCTTGTTTCAGCAAAAGTTGTTTTTACCTTTAAGACAAAATTCAACTAGTACCTAAATGAAATGTAAATCCTTGAAACAGATATTTTTAGTGGTAAATAAAAACATCTTACTTTTGAAAATCGGTTAAAAAATAAAGAAATCACATGCAAAACATGTTTTTGATATATCATTTTCAATGCAAAATTCTGCTGCATCAAATATTCGAATGATATATTTATTTTAGACCTTTTATTCTAAACTGGTGTCAGTGTGTTGGAAAATGTAAATTAAGACACTCTGAAAGTTTTATAGTAAAATATTAGGGCTAACTGAAGTTATTTGAGATTTCTTCATTTTCTGTTGCCCCAGCAACAGAGAATTTACATTGAAAAAGCCCCAATAGAAGCATTTTGGCTGTAAAATATTTATTTATCAGCTGATTTTGAAAAATAAGGTATTGTTATTTACCACTAAAAAATTCAAGTTATAATGATATATAACTTATGTTCGTATTTATAAAATTGCTGATGTTATTGTCAAAAACCCTTTGCCTGAAACAAGAGCCCTGAACAATAGGTCAGCCATTCACACTTTGGATTTTTTCTTTTTACCTTTAAATGTCTTTATTGGTTAACATCGTACATGTGCATCTTCATTTTCTTATTCAATCACACGCATTGACATGTTCATCGAATAGAAAATACTCAATATTTAAAAGTCACTATATTGATAAAAAATTACAACACTAAGCATCGTAAAGAAACATGTTTAATTAAATATATTTATATAGTTTTTATTTTAAAAATATTTTCAGGGCTTATATTTTATTTTATTTATAAATAGCCTTTGTCAAATACGGCATTACAAGAATATCTGTTTCCACGTTAATGTTTAGAGCACAGTCTCGATGAAATGCGATTTTTCTAGCAAGTATCGTGTGAATTATATTTTTTCAATGGGTCGTCCGCACATGTTTGGCTCTAAAGTTGAAGCTCGCATACTGGATTAAAACTAAAATCACACGGTACATCTCCCCAAAGATAGTTCAAAGGCGTAGAACCCTGCCAAAAGATGGCACAGTTTATAGTATTCGCGGGGCTGTCATTTGGTTCACCCAAGGCCCAGTCGAAAAACGTTACGTCTACGAATTCTCCTGAAATTGTACTTGTTCTCATCCAAGCATTAGCTTTGACAACATCCGTTATGCCTATCCAGTAATGATCGACTCCTCCTGCGGATATAAAACATATAATAAATACGCACATTGAAAAGTTAAACCTTATCCTGGTGAAATATCCTCAAACGAAATAGTCATACCTCTTTCTATAATTTTGATATTTTGATGGGAACTTGTAAGATCAGTATTGTAATGACTCGGAAGACTTATCATATCATAAAAAGGAACATATTACGAATAACGTAATTGATTAACTATGTCGTATATGACGTCACATATGAACAGGCTACGTGCTTTTGTCGAGATGTTTTAGATGACTCAATAGCGCAAAAACAAAACAAGATGCGCATATGGATGTCCATGTACAACAATATATGACACAAATGACAGTTACCCTTCTAAAATAATAGATTAGCGTCTCCATCTATCTTTTAAATGTCGACACATTTTTTCTATATACTGTAGTTTTGATTAAATTTCATATGTTCAAGACGAAATTCAGGTAAATAAGTACTGAAAAGGGGATCCCTTGGAAGCAAGAAACACAAACAAGAGATAAATGTAGCAGGCTCGGTTTTATTGAGTCCGTTCATGAGGGGTAATGTAAAGTGCAACAACTCTCACGCCTCCTAACACCGGCTTAAACGATATTCTATTTTAACGCCATAAAGATTGGGCTTGATGATCCCAAAGGACCAGTAAGTAATAACACTACTGATTTGTAATCGGGGGCGACTTTTTACGGCCGCCACACAGCACTAAACAAACGTTAATGTGAACGTCAATAAATACTGAAAAGGGAATACCTTGGAAGCAACAGACACAAGCAAGAGATCTATATAGCGGAATACGCAACACAGAAAGTTAACTATGACGTCATGTTAACCGATTTGTTGCGTTTTAAATATGATTTCTTTTTTATAATATACTTATTCTAAGAATCAAATGACAAAAGCAGAAGCTCGATGATAAGTACAGAATGAAAGAACATCATTTGAACGAGCTATATATGTATCTGTTAGAATACGTTAAACTAACTGTACATTTGCATAACAAATACATAACATATTCAGTATAATTTCGGAGCGTTATAAAGGTGTTGATATCTTTTATGAGCCAGTTGTCTTATTTCCGCAATGATAATCCCACATTTTCAATTTTCATTTCCTGTAAAACTTGGCATTTATTATGGCTTAACATAATTATATAATATCTGAATACTCGGCTGCATTTATAATACTGCTTTGGGATTTAAGATTTTGTTTCATTATTCTCCTAAGGGAACATTAAAAGATGAAAACGGTTCGAAGTCTCCAAGGTATAGACAACACGGAGGATATAGTCCCACTTTTGAATTGTATTTAACTGGAAGTGGGTGTAGACATTGGAAGAGCACTTACTCCGTACTATGGACATTTTGTCATATTATGTTGATAACCAATAAAGTAATTAGCCACAACTACACAAGTATACGTAATTCACTTATTGGGCTATCCTGTGTTCTTTGTCCATTATTTGATTAATAGTTATTGATATTTGATTTGTTTGTCCGTTCACACTTCTGAAAGCATGGAGAATAGAACGCACGCTATCGTCTTTAATTGTGCCAGGAGTTACATTAGGTTTAGGACACACTCAAGAGTATGTGGTTCATTCTCACTGGCACTATAAGAAGTTTCTGTGATGTATATGCCTGCAGTGACGTCATTTGTGACGAATGTATACTTGAAGGTAAATACACAAGTTGGAAAATAACTGTACTACTCCAGCAAAACCACGTATTTACAACAATCCAGCAAAAATGTCAAGGACAAATGGAGGCAAAATATCCGACACAAACATATGGGTAGTACAAATCTGGAACGGTCAGTAGTACCAAGGTCGCTTGGTTTAAAACAGGTTCTATTATTCACCACAATTCACTTATCCCTATTGGCAGCCCAGTGAAAAAGAACAAACCAAGCAACATAATTAGGCAATACACATACACGGAGATGATCACGTATACTAGTATATTATATACCTATATAGTGTAAGGAGCAACTCTGTATATACACGGAGATGATCACGTATACAAGACTAAGTATATTATATACCTACATAGTGTAAAGAACAACTCTGTATATACACGGAGATAATCACGTATACTAGTATATTATATACCAACATAGTGTAAGAACAACTCTGTATATACACGGAGATGATCACGTATACTAGTATACTATATACCTATATAGTGTAAAGAACAACTCTGTATATACACGGAGATGATCACGTATACTAGTATACTATATACCTATACAGTGTAAAGAACAACTCTGTATATACACGGAGATGATCACGTATACTGGTATATTGTATACCTATATAGTGTAAAGAACAACTCTGTATATACACGGAGATGATCACGTATACTATTATACTATATACCTATATAGGAGATGATCACGCATACAATTATACTATATACCTATATAGTGTAAAGAACAACTATGTATATACACGGAGATGATCACGTATACTAATATACTATATACCTATATAGTGTAAAGAACAATTCTGTTTATACACGGAGATGATCACGTATACTAGTATACTATATACCTATATAGTGTAAAGAACAACTCTGTATATACACGGAGATGATCAAGTATACTAGTAAACTATATACCTATATAGTGTAAAGAACAACTCTGTATATACACGGAGATGATCACGTATACTAGCATACTATTATACCTATATAGTGTAAAGAACAACTCTGTATATATATACGGAGATGATCAAGTATACTAGTATACTATATACCTATATAGTGTAAAGAACAACTATGTATATACACGGAGATGATCACGATATATTCGTATACTATATACATATATATACACGGAGATGATCACGTATACTAGTATACTATATACCTATATAGTGTAAAGAACAACTATGTATATACACGGAGATGATCAAGTATACTTGTATACTATATACCTATATAGTGTAAAGAACAACTCTGTATATACATGGAGATGATCACGTATACTAGTATAC